>JAQFXT010000004.1:0-304505 GCA_034683725.1 Strigamia crassipes | reverse complement strand
AAAAAAAAAAAAAAAAAAAAAAAAAAAAAAAAAAAAAAAAAAAAAAAAAAGGAATAATATTTCAATATTATACACGGTATGGTTCGATTCGAGAAAGATTTTAATACAAGCAATTTAAAATGATTATGTCAAAATTCTTTATCAAAACGTAAAAAAATTTGAAAAGTTCCTGCATCGTGCTTAATCACATGGTAAAAGAGCAATCACCCGAGCTTCCCTCTATTTTCAACTTGCCACAAAAAAACGTTGTTCTGTCCATCCATCCGCAATTATCTCACTTTAGAAAGCTATTAAACTGCCAAGAAATGCCAATGAGCCCATCATGCCCCAACATGAATGGGTTAATGAGAAGGCGTCCCGCACAAAAATCAGCATTTTTTTCCCAAACAAAAGTAAAAAAAAAAAAAAAAAAAAAATTAAAAATATTTTAAAAAATCCTTCTTAATTATATTCGTATCCTGCAAAGGGCAACAGGTGCAATTTGCTAGAAATGAGCACAAAATATTACACAACTCGTAAACCATTCCTAAAATTTACAGCAAACAGATACTCCTAAAGTATATTTATTAGCGGACGAAGTAATAAACAAAAAGCAATAACTAGACCTATCTTATATCTGCCAGATTGAATAAGATGTGTCCTGGTTGCCATTCACTACATGTGTTCGCATTAAATCTCTCGAGAGCTGTCAGCTGCCAATATTATTCTTGTCTGATCACCAGGTAATTTCTCTTGTTGTTCTCCGCGCTGTACGCCCAATTTTACCATCTCCAGTGACAAGTGACAGTTTTTCTAAATAATCATATCCTCCCACTTCTACCGGTCTACTAAACGGAGAGGGATAAAGGAAAAGAAAAAAAAAAAACACCGAGGGGGATTTAAAGTGTACTTTTATTTGGTCATCAAGAGTGGATACAGACTTGACACTCATCCCGTCAACGCATCTTAAACTTGTCAAGGAATTAGGAACGGGAGAAACTGACTGACAAATGTCTCGATATTGATGCTTTAGAATATTAACTGGGAGTGATAGGTCAGTTGCTTCTCGGGAGTGAAGAGGGGGGGGAAAAAAAAAAAAAAAAAAAGGAAAAACTTATTAGACTAGGATTTTGAGTGAAAAATACAAGAACATCCGCCATGAATATTTCATCGCTTTTCTTGCAAGAAGGATCAAAAAAGAAGTGGATTTAGTATTTGCCAAACTAACCTTCTCTGCCACTGCTGATGTGGTAAATTGACAAAAGGAAAACAAATAAAACCCCCAAAAAAGTAATTTATCTCAATAACTGCAATTCATATGTCAAGCAGAGTGGTACAAAAAATAGAAATGTATCTTTTGACGGTTGACACTTAAAAAAAAAAAATGGTCGGTCATTTGTCTCGCGTCATTTTGACATTTAATTCGCTAATTCATTCACATTTAAAATTCAAAATCCTATTCATGTTTAATTAGATTCAAATCTAAACACAAAGAAACTCTTCTCCCTCACGTCCTTGACAATGATCTAACTCTTAAAGCTTCAAATTACACTCGAATGTTTATTCCTAAAAGTCCTCCACCGCCTTTATTTACCTACGACATGAATCTGTCAGTGAAACGCCAATTTCCCCCCTCACTCAAATCTGTGGTCAGTTGTCATTCAAACCATGTATCTTTCATGTTCCCCACCCTCTTCAAAAAAACTACAAAAATTTTTTCTAAGGACCATTTTACCTTTTTATATATATATTTTTTTTTATTCTTTTTTTTTTTTTTTTTTTTAAAAAAAAAAGGCACTGATGATATCGACTGGTGCGTAGTACCATAAAGAGATGGCCATGTGACAAGCCCAATTCTTTTATAAGCTATTCTCTTCCCTTGTATGGGGGACATTGGGTGGAGAATGAGTACGTTTTACGTCTGTCATCTCCCATTTAGATCTCCCTACCACGTTTTTTTTTTACTTCTTCCCCTCTTTCTTTACCCCTCTACACACATTGCGATACAATGGCAAGGTCGTGCACTAAATTGACCTAAGCCGTGCCAAAAGAACGGTCTCAATGCTTTTTTTTTTATACATTCATTAGATTAAATGGAAAACAAACCATGCGAAATAACTCGAAACGAAGCAAAATATCAAGAATTTGCTGCATTTTAATCTTCTTAAAAAACAGCGAATCTGTCGATGGCATATCTTCTTTTTTTGCTTTAATATTTTCTTTTTTATGGGGTAATTATGTCACCCAGTTTGGGATAACATACACGCAGTCACATAAATTGTGGCGTAGGTGACTAGAACTTCAATGAACAGGTGGTGGTGGCAGCACCTGTTGTAAGCTCGTTGCCGAGTCTCTAGTTTCAAAACTCGCCGACAGATGTCAGCACTTTATGGAACGAGTACTTGCCCGCAGTTGTTCAATTTTACAGGGCCGGATTAATAAATAGGCAGAGTAGGTGCCAGCCTATGAGCCCCACGCAGTAGTGAAAATCATCTACAATTAGCGGCCGAAATTTATACAAACAAAGCTGAGTAAAAGCTTAGAGAACACCGACTACGTACAGATTAGCTAGGGCCAGATTATCAAATAAGTCCCATGCCTTTTAGGGGTCCTTTTGCAGAAGAAAACTGCAGAAACAAAGCTTTCCGTGAGTTGGTGTGTCGAAAGTTAGGAAATAAAATGCGAGGGGGAGGCCCCCGAGATTTTGACTGCCTAAGGACCTCCACAGAGTTTAATTCGTCCCTGTTCAATTACTTTTGATCCGTTCTGTTGAATCTGCGTTAAATAAATTATATCCACAAAACGTATTTCCATTGCATTAATTAGGTCTAGCTACATACTGTCAAAATTTGAGGTTCCTAACATGAACAGAATAAAAATTCTAGTCAAACAAGCATTTGTCGCAATATTTTTCATCGGTACTGATGCAATAGGTTGAAGCACAGTTCTGAAAGCCAGTATATAACGGACTAGCGGGTATCGGATTACTGGATTTCGAACGTAAAATAAAACTACAAGAACAAATCGCTCTGTTTATTAATACACCAACTTAGTAAAACTAAACACACAATGCTGGGTCCTGTACTGTACGCATCATTCTCCCTCTGTCATGTACCGACCTACCGAGTGTCGGATTACAGAGACTCTACTATCAAACCAAAACATAGCCAGATGATTAAGTTCATGGACCCAGAAAAGTCTTCTAAACCAAGACTCAATGTGTTGTGACTAATCTTGATAGCTGTCTTTTGATTACATTTAATTAATTCGCTCAATTATGAAAATAAATGAGAAATTGTTGACTAAAAAATGCGGCTTGTTCCACTATCTAAACGGAAAACTTAAGGAGTGGAGAGTTAAACCTAATTCTAACACTCCCAGGACCAGGGTTCAAATTCTGTGGCCCTTTCCTCCCTCCTACAGAAGTGAGATATCCCGGTCTGCCTTTTCTGTTGTTTCTCACTTTTATGGGATGGGATGGGATGGGATGGGATGTAAACCCAACAACTTAAAAATTATTTTTGAGTCTAGCTGTCCCATTTCCGCCCAATGTGTGAACTCGGTATAATTGGTACGTGTCATCAATATCCTGCGTTGTATTTAAAGAACGGAATGTGCTCCAGAATCAGCTGTCATTTTTCATTGACAAAAACATTTTGGCTACACACAAAACCTGCTTTGATAAAAAATGCAATGACGTAAAAAAGAAACCCACCTGAAATTCCTGAATCATGCGTTCCAAAATAGTTTTATCATCAATTTTATTATCACATCCGGTTATGGAATTGTCAATGTTTTTCATGCTCTCCTCAAAATCGGTCATCTGCTGCTGCACATCTCCCATTTTGTGCTCGCTTTGTTGTTCCTGCATTAGACAGCGTAGTTTCTCCCACCGAAGAATTGTATCTATAAATATAAATAAATAAATAAATAAATGAGTGAATTTTCTAATATTTCAGTAAAATAGGCTAAGTAAAACGTCGCTCCTAAATTTACCAATTCAGAATCAGATGCTGGCACCAACCCATGCCACACTGGCACAGTTTCTTAAACACTATTTTGAAACTGGTGTGCCATTATAAATCTGTTGACACTCATTACCGATTGCGTCCCCCTTTTATTTTAACACGTTGAAGCGAGAAAAAAAAGGTCACCTAAAGTTTTTATTTAAAAATCGTGAGTATTATTAAACAATGCGTGAAAAAAATCAATTCCTTTTCAGAAATGCTACGTGCTGGTAACGCAAAAGCCTGTTATCCACCCACGTACCATCTGTACCGTTGTTTAATTCATTGCCCACTGGCGAGAACGAAACGATACCGTATAAGGAAAAACGAAGAGACAAGGTAAAAACGGATTACTCGTCTCGAGCCGTTTTGTAAACACAAGTAATTCCTTGCGATTTTTCCGTGTCATTTTTAGCTGACTCACAAAGTGTCAACGGTCTATAAATAGCAATCGCGTGTTGCTAACGAAACAATGTACCTTTGACTTTCTGAACGTCCGCTTCACTAACACTGGTGCAATATGGTTTTGCCTGAAGATGTCCAGCTATCACCTGCAAACAATTGATATTTGTCTGGCATGTAGCAAAGAGTTCAATCTGCAATAAACAAAATAAAAGAAAATAAATTCAATTACAAATCAGTCTCGGTTTCAAATTACAATTTTTATGCGGAGTATAAAAAACTGAAACGTACAATTATAATTGTAAGATAAGCTGAACTGGTTTTTTCAATAAAACGCAACTTTTAAAGATGATGTCATTATTTCTAAAGTTTCACAAATCAATTGCGAATGTTTGAAAATAAAGTTTAACAAATTCGAAATTTGCGCAGCAAATTCTGAAGGAAAATCTAAATGTATAAATTGACTTTTATAAGCTTCATTTATTCTCGACTCAGGGGTCACCTTTTTTGACCTCAATGGATATCAGACACGGATGAACAGCAGTTGAGGTTACATCCCGAGTTGTACCAACTAATTTTATCTCGTGAAACTCTACAAAAGTGGACATCAACTTACTTTAATTGGTGACGAGCTAAAACTTTACACCGATCTGTCATCCCAGCGAATAGTTAGCATCTCCAATCAGATGAGAAACAAGGCTGGTCACATTTTTTTATAAATTAATCTAACCCAAGACACGCCTATTTGGCTGACGCATGTAGCTCCTACGTGCGGTCTTGAGCGTACTCTGTTGGCAAATTCGAAAAGCTGCTTCGTTTAGCACCATTGCCCAGTTTCGCACTAATAAATTCACAGAACGTTAAATTGCCCGTGACAAACCAAATTTACAGAAAATACTCAATCAACGTTTGTCTGTCTAAAACCACTACTTCACAATTTACTAAAAAATAAATACTATAGAACTTGAGTTGTATTTTCAGTTGAATTTTTCGACGGTTTTTGTTTCTTTTGATTCAACTCGTTTATTGTAATGCCACGTCTTAAAGTAACGGGTGTGTGATAATTTTTCCTTACGTATTCTGATGTTAAACTCAAAGAATTATGCCGTCTTCCACGGACATCTTTAACCACGTGTTTCCGGACTCGCGTTTCCAACCACTGAAGCTGATTGCAGGAATCGTCAATGATATGATTCAAATCGTCTACATCAGAATCAGAATCTTCTTCCATGTTATCGCTCGAGTTTAATGCCTAAAACAAAAATAATAAATTTTATAAACACAAATAGTAATAAATAAACAAAATGTATTGAGTTCATGAACTAATAAATCGAATTAGTTATATCAATTCAATTGTTTCGATGTAAACATGAATAGCACGAGGAAACTATTATCGAATTTAATATTTTAAATTATGAAACATTCCCAATTTACCTGTTTCCTCGAAAACCGTCCTGAAATTCTTAAATTTCGTAACCCTTTATAACTTCCAACTGAAATGCTGTCAGACTGGCTTTCAATAAACGCACTGTAATCATCGCCAAAATTCACAAGTCGCTTTATCAAGTCTTCGTCAATCTGATTTTCAGAATAAGTTTCACTCAGATATGGGGCTTCCTAGAACAAAAAATAACCATAATTAAGAACTAGTTGTTAATACTATTTTAAACTGCATTTTTTTTACTTGGTAATCATCCCACGCTTGTTCCGATAATGAACTTAATTCTTCAGTCTGTTCTCGTCCCAACTTGTGAATTTTTTCAACCATCGTAGGTTCACTCTCTGAATCTGAAACATCCGCTTGCGTGACACCTTTGTTTGCTTCGCTGGAATATTGTTCCGTGCCCGAAGATTGTCCCGCACTTTTTCCACCTCCACTGCTGGACGAATGTGATTTTGAGCCACGCGAATGACGTCGCACGTGGTGAATAAGCGTTTTTTGATTGCAACCGTCCGAACCATTGGCACTGCTCTGAGTTAGGGAATGATTATCAGATCCAGAATCACTTCTACGTATATGACGTCTTCGAACTTTAGCAGATTTCGTTTTACGTGCAGATATTAAATTGATGCTCTCGGATGAAGGACTGCACACATCTTTTTCAGTTACAATGGATGGAGAACTAAACAAGAAAAAAATATATAAAATCAATAAAAAAGAAAAAAGAAAAATATAATAATTCACCTGTTATCAAAGCAATTGCTTTCTAAAGCGGTGGGAGTTAGGAGAACATTCAGGGCACTTTCCGAAATGGAAAAAGGAGATAAATCCAGTCGATTGGTCAACTGGTACAATTCCGTCACACTCCACGGTCGACTTCCGTTGCTTCGCTTCTTGTTTCTCATAATAACTTTTCCACTACCTTCGTTTAATTCCATCGTACCATCCAACGACCCCTTTCGTTTATGACATAATATTACACTATTATTGAGATCTTCAGACGTCTCTGAATGTTCATCTTCCGAATCATTACTGGTGCATTCTCCACTCGCATCGCAAGACGAATCTAATACAGTAGTAGGTGGCAGCGCAGGAGCGATCGGGCAAATTGGATTCTGTTTTCTAAGCCATTCTTTCAAGCGATTTGCTTTGGTTTGTGCCTCTCCCAATTTCAATGGTTCCAAATTGTGTCTTGGCCCGAGCATTTCAGTAAGCGACTCATTCCTTACTAATCGATCCGCTGCTTCTACGAGTGCGTGGATTGAGTTTTGGCATTCTTTATGATCCTCTGGAAACTTGTCGGTGATTATTTGCTGTTTCTCCCGAAAGTCGTCTTCCGACCAATCGATTCTGCTGACCGTTGAATCCAATTCAAAACTACTATCTATGGATCCAACGTCCGACCAACGGGTTAAGCTTCTTTCTTGCCCGACTGAGTGACGAAGGTCGCGCGAGTTCCGTTTCAGAGGTGTGCTGTGTGTCAGGTACGAATTTAACTCCTCTTGATCATCAAATTTACACTCTGGGTCAGTGTCGACATGGCGGAAATAATAAGTGGCACAGTTTGGTCCTGGTCTAGTTACAATCCCGTTGCCCTCATCAACTCCATCCATTTGTTCTTGAACGGAGTCAGTTTCTTCTTTCATCTCCGGTTTCATCTCTATGTCGTCGATTGAATTTCGCTTGTCGTACGAATAAATTTGTATCGATTCTCCGTTGCGTTCTTCGTTAGAAGACAATTGCGTGGAGCTTTCACTCGAGTAACCGATATCTTGAATAATTTCGAACGGTTCAAAAGAACCTTCGTGGCCAGCTTTCAGTTCAGTTATGCCAGTTGTTCCCACCATAACACCTTTATCGTTTGTTGTTGTCATTTCAAATCCATCGTTTCCAGTTCCAATATCCCTGGTCTTGACATCAAGAGACATGTTTAAAGGACCTTCAATGGCACTGTAAAATTCGTCTTCAATCTCGTCCGATATTAACCCATCACAATCGGTATCGTCGTCTAATGAAGTGCAGTTTGGTGAAAAACAAGCTCCATTCTTTTCTTGCTTTTGCGATGTTAACAGTGGGTTACCAGACCATTCTCCGCTTAATCGAGGATATTTCTTCAAGGGTTCGTCATCAATGCTCGATTCCAATAACTTTCCAGGAAATACTCCCTTGAAAAATAAAAAATCCGAATATAAATCAATCAAATCGTTATCGCAGAACAAGAACATTCATTAATCACATAAATTAACGCTTTAAAAAAAAGAAAGAAAAAAAAACATAAAAGGATGAAAAAACGTATTTGACAAACATCATTAACTTATGCGCTCTATCACCCCCAAAGACATGACATGGGTGCGCACACTAAGAATAAACTTCCTTGTATGCCATTCACGTAAACGAATAGAAAAATTTGTACATTATAATTACCTATACAAAACCACCTGAACTGAGATACAACTCTTTGTACGCGTTCAGGCCATTAGAATTTCAAACAAAACCCCGACCAAACAATTTCTGCTGACATCATTGAAGGCTGATTTTTTGTTTAAAGAATACACAAAAAAATATGATAAATAAAAACCTTGAAACCATTGATGTTTAAACATTCGCTCCTTGTTGTAACATTGATTATTTAACCGTATTAAAAAAAAAAATAATAAAAAACATGCGAGTCGATGGTAATCTTATTTCTGAAATAAAACAAGGTAACATAAAACTATCAACTATGACTGTTTCCTCTATAAAACTATTGCACTTTGCTGCTGAGATTAAATTACGATTCATTTTTAGGAAAACATCCATATAAAATCACATTTCGAACGTATTAACAAAGAGGTTCATATTTATTTTCAATGTTTTATTTATTATTTTATTATTTCTTCACTTTTTTTTTAGAATTATTCATTTCCCTTTCGTCATTGCAACATTAAAAAAAAATTTTTAACATTTAAAATTTAAATTTACAAAAACAACTTATTAACAGGAAATTGCACAAATTTTTTTTGTAAAATTGCAATTCAAATTACCCTTTTCGTACTTTCCATTTCACCAAAATCATAACTCCAAATTAAACTTCAAGATTATTTCGCAACAACTTCTGTATATTAAAAATAGATAATTACCAAACCAAGATCCAAGCATTTCTTAATGTTTATTACAGGAGAAATGACCTGAACTTTCACGTACGCGCACACACACACAGTTATGTTTTTTATTATTATATCTCAGAAAGCATCTCGAAGGAACGAGTTAATAGGAAATTGTAATAATGATATATTAGAGAAAAGTAAATGAATTTCATTCCATCCCGTGGGCACAATTTACTTCGTTCCATATCTAGACATCTTAAAAAGCTGGAATAAAAACTAATATTTCCAAACATTTAATTTTTTTAAACGACAACTTAAATTACATTTCAAGCGCATGTTGGCAATGAAAACTGACCTAAAATAACGCTGTTCCCATACAATTAATACAAATCCCGACCTTTAACATATAGTAGCCCGCCATTTAATACTTTTCAAAAAAAAAGAATATAAGTTTAAAAGTTAACTTCTTCAAAAAGCAGAAGAACTCATGCGTTCAGTTCAGCTGAAGTCAAGATAAATTTTGTCGACAAGACCACAAACACTGTAATCGTGTAAAAAAAAAAATCGACATTTTTTTTTTAACTTTATGAATAACAAAATAAAATCAACATTATGTCTAGAGTGTAAAATCATTTTTTTCCTTATCTTTAACTGCAAGAATGCGAAGGAATAATAATAATTCATTATTATAATAATTGGATTCTTATTCCAAGCTATAAAACTTAACATTAAACATGAGTTTAATTTTGCATATTAACTATTTTATTTTGTATAGTAAATAAAAAATGAGTTGCTAAAAGAGATCAATGTACTCTCAACAAGATCCAGGCAGATGGTGCCTACACACTCCTAATTAAATTGACAAAAGCGCTCACTTGCGATTTATGTATAATTATATCAGTATTCCAAGATTTACAACATCACTTCAAACATATAATACCACCCATTGAAGTTCACTAAACCGTTGCAGCAGCTGCAACTCACTCGATGTATTTGAAGCACATGCCAAGGCATGTGCCTCTAACAACTGGTGTCTAAGAAAAATATCAAAAATTCTCTACTAAACGTTTCTAATGGAAAAAAGAAATTAAAAATCACTCAAATTTCACATCTGATATAAATTTTACTGGTATAATTAAACAAAACCAAAACAGGCTACCAAACTATAATTATAGCAATAAGTAAATAAATACATTAAAAAATCAAGTTTTTACCTGTATGAAGTGATTTCGGGTATTCCAGTCAGTCCATAAAAGTTTTTAAACAATTTCTAGACATCAAAATTCACAGTCTGGTCTTAAAGAATGACGCATGGTCAAGAAAAGGCGCCAAGCTCTCACTCAACCAGACGCTAACCAAACACTCAACAACTGGCCTCTCCCCCAGTGAAGCTCATAAAGAGTATTGAGCGCAGTGGCTCCAGCTCCACATGTGAAGCCCGACCCCTTAGGCCAGAAAATGAACGCTTAGAGAATGGTCACATAAAATAGAACCTGATCACGAATCCTCCAAACAACATGACGTCACAACTTACAGTGAAAAATAAATAGTCGTGAAGTAATCTTTGTTTAAATAACAAGTCCAAAGTTCGTTCGTTTTATCTGAAATGATTTTGTTTCGAGGTGATTCTCAGTTTGGTAAATATTCCACACGTCGATGCGAATAAACCAGAAAAAAAAAAACATCCTATTTATTAGTGTAAAACAAATTTCAATTTAAAAAACCAACTAACACCCAGCAATAAATTGCTCAATTAAAATAGGGGGAAAAGGGAATCCTCAGGTTTAAATTTAACTTATGACACCCGAGTTAAGCGTGGAATACTAATGGTTATTCCATGCCACCAACATTTTCTTAAAATGAGTTTTTATTTTCTATACCAACCCAAATATCAAGTGTCTCTGCGTTCTCAATAAGAACATAAAAGGAAGCTTCTTATTTCAAGGTGAGGCACCTAGATGATGTTACACGCAGATTTACCTTGACCACCTGGGCCCATTCATGGCCCAACCTAAAATTAAAAATTCAATTACATCGAAAACGCTTTTGACATTGGTGATCCATCTTCCCTTTCCCCCCTGGTCCCTTGCACCCATTTTTCATGCAAATCTGACTCAACTTGTGCTTTGTTCTAACTTCATTTCATAAGAGCAAAGAAATTTAATGCATATTTTTGTCTAATTTATTCCCAATCATCCGACCCTTCTTCCCATGTGTTGCAGTTTGCCAACCCCCTCAGATCAGAGGTTAACAAAATCCAAGGCAACTAACTATTTCTTCTACATTCAAAAAAGGAAATTTGCGAAAATGAAGGTCGCTGCAACTACGGTAAATGATTGTGAGTATTTGGTTAAATGTCGTAAATTGTTCTTAACTTCCCGTGTGGTGCGGTTTCTAGTATTCCTCCCCTTGACCTGACTTATTAACGCAGCAAGATTTCTTTGCTCTTTACCAGAGGCCAAGGGTTCTTATTCAGGGTACTAAAAATGACTGCAGTTAATTTTTTTTTTTAACCTTAGCAATTTCAATTGCTGTAAACATAATGATGATGACTGAGTGGAATTTTAGACCATTTGTCGTCCTCAATACTTGTCGTTTGGATAAACTTAACTTACTTCTCGAAATTTCGCAATTAGCTCTTCAATCACGAAGTGACATTCAAGAGATTTTAACCAAGTTGCGTGCCATCTTCGTTGTAGGTTGTGAGCAACAGTTTGCACATGAGCTGCATCTCGGACGAGTGTTGAGGCTTGATCGTCTTGCTGCAATTGGTCGCACAATTTCAAAACTGACAAAACATTTTTCTGGTGCGATTCGATGTCCTTTTGCAAAGCCTGCAATTTTAAAACGAATAAAAAAAAATTACTTTAGAAAAAATTTTTTTTTGAACGGATATACAAGAGTCAGGAAATTATTTAGAAATTCAATTTTAAGTCCTAATATTTTTTTCTGAAATTTTCGTGTTTGAAAAAAAAACTCATCAGTGAACTTGACTTCCCTTCGTATGAAACTGGGTACAAAGGATTGTTATTATAGTTTCGCGTAATAAGCTGAAATGTATTTCAAATTGCACATAAAAAAAATTGACGTGACCCTTCCTGCTTGAATAGATTCTAAATATTTGCATTTTTTACGCTTAAAAAAATTTTTTTTTCCCTTCCAAAAAAGTTCTTTTTCAAGCACAACCGAATTTAATAGAGTTAAACTAAGAAAGTCTAACCACATGTAATGCAGTGTAATTGCACCATTTTCTTGCATTCAATTCTGATTTAAAGTTACACCCAAATGATCACAATTGTGTAGACTGAATCTGTCCACTGATAATAAAAAAAGAAGAGCTACTAGACACGTATATTATCATGAAGCGAACCAGGAACAGGTGGAGTTCCTTCGAGGGCACTCATTGAATAACGCCTCGAAAAAAAAAACAAAGCAAAGATAAATTTATCTACCAATAAAGCAATTTTACTACGTCCAACAAAATTGCAAACTTTTTTCGAAGTAATTTATTAAATTAAAAAAAAAGACAATCAAAACGTGCAAAAATGTATTTTATGCTATTTTCCACGGTCAAATTGCTCAGGTCACATTTTTATTCTCTTCAGTTTATTTTCATGGGGATCTAGTTTACGATACACAAAATCAAGTGACAAGTTAATTGGTGAATTGCAAAACTTCCTCATGACACAATTTCTGTTTATTAACATACATAAACAATACACAAATAAAAAAATATTCATTAAATCTTAAATATATGATTTTTTTTCTCGAAATCATGACCTAAACCCTACAGATAGACACAACTAGAAGCAAACTCAAAAATCAATTTCCATCCCCCTCTACTTATTTTTTTCCTCTAAAATTGGTGTATCAGGTGAAATCAAATCAATTTTAGAGATTGTACGTTTCGATTTGAAGGAAAAGTCGAATTCATTAAAAGCTCCGGAAGAAAAAGTTTTATTTTCAGCTATTTCCCTTTATTTTTATTACTCTCACGTCTGCGTATAAAAATTTCACACAGCTATAAACCGATTAAAATTTTTTAAAAATATTAATAATATAATAGCTATATTGTTTACTGTAGTTAGTAGCAATTGCCTGCTGAGTCATCTGGAAACTGTGTGGGCAGAACCAATTAAGTTTTTTTTTTTTTAAATTTTAGGATAAACAAACACGCGCTGCACGCTCATTGGTGAAAATAAAAATTTCTTAAATTCAAAAAAAACAAAACAATTCTTCTGAACTCTTTGGGTTGTTGCACTCAACATGTACAACTGAAATAAACCAGCGTTTCATCGTAAACAGACAGCACGTACGCTAGTCGAAACGCTCCAATTACAATCAGGGTAAGAAGAAAAAGTGCTTGAATATAAATAAAGTTCCTCCAATTCTTAGCACTATATTAAGCCTTTTCGTCACTTGGGTCCATCTGGTATTAAGTAAACATTTTGGAATGTGTTTGCGAGTAAAAAAGAAAAAGAAAAAAACAAAACAATTCCAAGTTAAAACACCATATCCCATTCTATATTATTTTATCAATTCCATCCCCCTCCCGCAATAATTTTAGACATCCGTAATAAAAATTGGAATTTTATACAACCTGCACACAGGTGTGATTTGTGACTTTGATTCTGCATTAATGGTACTTTAGATAAACAAAAATCAGTCTACCAATATCAAATCCAAACAAATGGTTTTGGGTGATAAACTGATAGTCAATTTAAAAATCAACATCCAACTGGTGCCATTTGCTTACCATCAATTAGAATCTAGATTGATTTTTTTTTCTGTTATCTATTTGCTCGCACACCTTGATGGCGTGATATTTTACGTCATTGAAACCTGCGGACAATGCAAGTTCACTCTGTATGAAATTCCAGGAAAACTGAACTGGCATTTTTAGCCTTGTCATACGCATCGTCCCTCACAACAAAGTGATTAATGAACTCGTTTCAAACCACTATGTTTTACGCCAACTACCAGGAAAGTAATTAAAACACAACAACAAAATAATAAAAAATATTTTTTAAAAATAAACAAATCAGTATGCAATTTAAAAAAAAAATAAATACAGATTCAAACCCAAAAATCCAGACCTCATGCAAATTCAAATCTTATCTACACAGACCACCGCAGTTTTCCTTAAAATAGAAAATATTCCAATAACAACTTTTTTTCCGTGTGAAAAAAAAACAGTTTTTTCAATTCACGCAGTTTTAATTCTTAAATTCAAGAACAAAAAAAAAACAAAAAAAAAAAACCTTCATTTATATTAATTTTATCCAACTTCAAAATAAACAAAAGAAGCCGAGAGGGGAAATAAAATTCTAATTTCTCGCGACCCCTCCTGTGCAGAACCTCATCCTTTGTTGTACAGGTTTATGACGAGATGAAGCGATTACAACGTTCGAGCGAATTTTATACCACGTTCGATATGGGCAGAACAAAACTATTAACCTGCGCATCATCTCGGGATAAATTCATGGAAATTAACACCCACATCTCCGTTAAATACTAACGACTAGTTTTGTTGCAATGGCAACAGATCACGCCCACAGGTTAATGGCATCGGTGGCGAAACAAAACTTCACCAAGAATAAAATCCATACTTTAATGAAATAGAATAAGCCTTTGGTGCAACTTCAGTTGGCGTCAAACTAAAATGAGGACAGCAAAATGCTTTTAACTGCTATTTTAAAGTCATTCTTTGCTTCAACCTTGGGTATTAACATACTTAGCCAACCAGTAGGGGTAGTGAAAACCTCAGAACTGATTTGTGCAAAGAATGAAGCAATAATCCATTCTTTCATATTCATGCGTCACTTCCAACTGCCAAAAGTCATCAACCCGCATGTCAACTGTCAATTACTTGTTTTTCCAATCAACTTTGTGCCACCAGGGGTAGTTTAGTCAAAGATAAATGATGCCTATCAGTGTTGGTCATAAAATTTTCACTGCAATCACCTTTACCCCCAACAACCAAACACCTCTGGGGAGGGAAGCGCCCTCCCAGCAAGCTGACCTCATGACCAAATACCCAGTGCAAAGAAACCTCGTTGGCAGCAAGTCAAAACGCTAGACGCAAGGACGTACAACAGATTAAACTTACTTCCGTTTCCAGTTGAATGCTCTTTTAAAAATGTGCCTTGATAAATTTTCTTATTGATTGAATGGTGCGTAATAAAGAAACTCATTACACTCGATTTTCACTGTTTCGTTTTCCCTTTCCAAGGTTTTTGACCCAATAGTTTTTCAAGCATTACTGAACACATTTTCCATCAAAATTTCTAACCGTTCCAACATTTTTTGGTTCCATGTCAAAGGTTTCAGGTTTGCGGTTATCTAATTTCAACCCTAAAAAAAATTTCTATTCTTTCACTTATCTTATCGTATTTTTAAATCAAAAATCAAAATAAAATAAACTTTTTTGGGCAACTTCACGAAAATACACGATATTTTTTTCTCTATACATCCCAATCATAAACCAATATTAAACAACTGCTGAAAAGGTGAGTTAAAATCTCATTAACACATCATGACTCATAAAAATACAAGTCACAAATATGATCAGATCAAACCCTTATAAACGGATTATGATTACGATACCACTTATCAACCTAAATTCTACTCAGAAAAAGCACACATCACGACAAGTAACGGAATACTCGTATACATTCTAATAAATAAAAATCTAAAGCATATATCGGATATCCCTACGCATATCTTACAACATGCTTCCTTTACGCTAGAAATGAACGTTTCCCAACCGAGTTCGATCATCCTTCTTCCTGTTACTGCGCTACAAAAAGGGGTTGCCACAACCGAATTACAACTACCCCTTTTGTTACTGCGTCAATCGAATTCAAATCCAATCGACTTTCCTCCAAACTAACCTGGAAATAAGATGTGATTCATAAACCACCTTCCACCTGCCAGCACCGGCAGACGAGAGCGGAGGCGTCGGGAGACAGCAGAATGTGGCAGCCAGTTGGCGGTAGTGGCGGCTGTAGCGCATCCAAGGCCGGGCCGTTCTATTCGCAAAGGGAGGGATTCAATTCTCTTCCATTGACCAAGCCAGCAGGTGAAACTCATCTCACACAACTCGATCCAGAAATAACATTTAACTGCCTTCTAAGTTCATTAAATAAAAGTTTGAATAAAGTATTGTCGTGTAGACCTTTGTATTCATCTTTAATGTTTATTTTAATCGCCCGACGAGAATGAATTAAAGTTTCTCTTTTGTATTTCACAATTCAACTTTCGTGAGCTCGTGTTAACACTATAATTAGTGTATTACAATTCGGTGTGATACTTAATTCAAGCAATAACTCCAAACGCCACATCTTTTTTTTTTTACCTTCATTTTTTTTACTAGGAAACAAAATTCAATGACAATTACGATAATGAGTTCCACATTTGAAGATTTTCAAAAGATCACCTACCCTAAAGGCAAACACGAGGAAGAACTTCAAAAGCCATGTTAATTATACCTTAGTCCGAGTAACGATTAGGCTGTAGAAAAATTAGGGTGAACAATTCCTCGAAGCGATACATTTTTGCCAATATGTAAAAACAAGAGGTAATTGAGCGTAACACCGCATACGTTTTTCTCATTTTGAATATTCAGCTCATTCGATCCAATTTACTGAACTTGCGATTCGTTTGGCTGACAGATCGAACATTTCTTACATAATTCGGAGGCGGAACTTCCTAGGGGCTATATGGGCCACAGCCCAGGGCCCCCACGACAAACATTGGGACCCCGCAAGATCCTAATTAAGTTCACATTTCCGGGACTATAATGATTAATTCTAATTACATGGAGAACAGCATCCAGGATAAAAACTGAAAAACCAAATAGTCTCAGTTTGTTAAAATTTAATTTCTTTGTTCCTGTATCAAAAAATATGTGATTTGTAAATCAATATTCAGAGATTACTCAGTGCAGATCGGTTACATCATACACAAAGAGTAATTTTGACATGTTCATTATCTGGTTTATTTCCCACCCTACTGATTGCATTTAATCTCCCCCATTCACATGGTCTCAAGCACAATGGCTGTTCTTTATTCTGGGATCAAAATAAGGCCTATTCAAATGAGATGTAATCACAAAGCCCGCTTACCTTTTTGTTGCTAGCCACAATTTCAATTGAAGCAAGTTTTATGATGCTGTGGTTATTTACCAAACTGCATCATAATTGAAGTGACTGATTAAATTGATTTTTGATATCACTGTACTTGGGCAATTGGATTAGGTCTAATCTATATACAGATTTATAATTATAACCAAATATATAAAATTTCGAAAATAAAATAAAATTTATTGTTGACTTTTTTTCAATTCGAAATAAATTAAACCGAGCAGGAAACATAAATTTAAGTCAGCGTTCTTTCCACTCTCTTTATAGCAAAATCAAAAGGGTTTCTTTCAAAACTAAACAATCCCTCAAGTTATCTAATCACTCAATCAGAGTTCCTTGGAATAAAAACTGCAAACTCATTTCCATAACTTTTTGCTAATTACAAACAAAAAAGAAAATAAAAATAAATGGCACTCGTGTTTCACGTCCAAAAATATTCTCCAAAAAAAAAAAATAATAACAGTGGAGTTAAAAAAAAAAAAAAAAAAAAACTATGACATAATGTACAAATGATGCAATCTCAAAAGCATTTAACATCTTCCCCGTAATAAAATGCAGGCAGGTGGTGATGACAGCAAAAGAGGGGATGAGATAAGTGGAGTGCAAATAGGAGTGGCCTTTTAAAATTGTGCATCTAAACGTGTTCGACGTATTATTACAGCTAGGGCAAGAAAAAGAAATGTAATAAATGGATCTTAAATTGGTTCAAGTTTGAATGTCCTCAATGTGAGTCATATGGGATAGGTCTGGATTCTCTGTGCAAACTAAATGTCTTGCCCCATACATGTGTCACGTTTCATATTGAAGAGAGAAAAAACGTGCGTAGGCATCAATTTACCAACTCAAGTTTTGAAATTTAAAATCATTCATTCGATGCAAGAATGAATGGTTTGTTTGTTCAATTACTCTTCCTTAAATCGAATGAAAAAGAAAATTTAAATGCTAAAAAAGCTGAGTTCCAGACTTCTGAGTCAACAATCTCAATGACCATGTGCTAAATATAAATTCAACCCTTTCAACTTCACTCAAGTCAAAACTTTCTTTAATTAGATGACCTCATTTCACCACATTAGAAAAGGCGTGAATACCGTTTCAATTTTACCCAAAAATACTAATGGGATCTCAGAGCCATCTACCAACTGTTGATGTAAACAACTTGTGTTGATCAAGACTGTTGTTACCTGTTGCCATCTAGTGAACACTTTAAAAATACACATTTTTACATTTCTTGGGCGGTAAATACGAAATTATGACCAAGATTTAAACATAAACTCGATTCATATTTTCATTTTAAAGATTTTGGTTTTACAATAATGTCGACCCTCGACCCCCTTGGTTAGGAGATAATTACCATAAGGCACAAGTTGGGGGTCTCTGCTTATTTATATAGAGTCGCGCCGTGGGGGCAAACGGGTATGTTCCCCTGGACTTGCATTTGTTTGTAATTTGTAAAAGAATCCTTATTTTCCTGTTTTTGGGTCACAAATTTAATTTTGGCTTTCTTGCCAGTGGCTTTGTAAATAGGGTGACTAGATTTTTTGGGCGGATAAACCTGAACGCATTCTCGTAATTATCTATTGGTCATTTACAAATCAAATAAATCCAGTAAACCACAGCAAGTTTACCAATTAACAAATCCTGCAAATTTTGACGCAAATCTCATTCAATCTCATTCAATCTGCAAATCAACAAATCCTATAATTTAATTTGCCAATTTGTAAATCCTTACACACAATGAGTGTACGTCAGTCCCACGAATTGTTAACAGTGTTGTATAATCGCGCAATATCTACAGTCCTAGCTCGATGCCAAAATCAAACTGAAAAATTCCTGTCCTTGCATACATAACTGCAATAAATATATGATATTTAGAAGCAATGACGGGTACTGGTGCTATTCACTCGTGCTCAATAAACAATTTTAACTTTCTACGGAAAATTAAAATTTAATGTTTGAATTTGGCATCATACCAGGCACAGACTGAAATAGTAAATCAAATCACAATACTACAAACCAAGGGCACATACCTGGTACTGTTTATACTTTTCCTCCAAGTCTTCAATGGTACAACCAGGATACAAAATTGGTAGTTTCAATTTCATTTGAATTTCTTGCAACCATTTCCGCAAACATCTAATTTCGTAGGAAATGTCTAAAAACAAAGAAATTTTACAAAAATAAATCAATAAATCATGTTACACTGTCATTTTCACTAAATATTCCTACAAGTTCATTATCCCAATGTTAAAAATTTTATTTACTTGTATTACCTTTTAACAATAATTTAGCATCTAATTTTGGCTTGTCCATGATAATTGCCTTCTCCAATTCATCCCAACAAGTATTGACGTGTGCCACTTGCAAAGTGATCTCGTCATTTAAATTAGGATATCGGTGACAAAGTCCCTGGGACTGTTCAATGAACAGTTTCCGAAGAATATTCAATTTTCTTAACTCTTCAGCATGCATCTAATTTTAGAAAAAAAAAATATTTAAAAAAATGTAATGATGATACTGTATCTACATTGCATGTTTATCTATCGCATTAGTCACCTCTTTGCTTGTTTTTTCTGGTGCTGACGTGTCCTCCACAGACCACACTTTGTTGCGTAGTTTTTCCAGCCATTCACACAACATTTTATAATGTTCCATATATTCACTGAAAGTCCACACAGTTGTTGCCACATCATTATCAGGTGCTAATTCGCCATTTGCTTCCTATTTAAAAAAAAATAAAATAAAATTATAAGCACTCGACTAAAACGCGTTTATATTGAATTACGAAATTTTAATTTGACAAATAAGATAAAATTTGACGATATCAAGCACAAAACAATCGATCAAACCAATTACTAATTTCATCACCTTACAACTCTTGATAAGTCCTTCGTCCATCAAATAATTGTAATTTGATTGCAATGCCTCCCAGAATTCATCTTGCTTACACGGTGACCGCCTCTTCATGGCTTTTGTGAATGAAGTCATAAGAACCTGTTGCCTTTCCGTATCCGATGATGTATTGTTTCCTATCACCTGTCCCTTCGATATATTAGCTAAAGACGCCAGCACTGGACTGGAGTTTGCAAATGAAGGCAGGGAAGAATTAAACTTAGTATCACCATCCATTTCAGCTTCACAGTCTGAAATAATAAAAAAAAAAAAAAAAAAAAGATGATCGATCAACGTCCAAACTTTAGAAAAAACAATATCATAACGGAAATTCAAATTACAACCGTCAAATACAATTTCTTTTTAAATTGTCAGTTAATATTAAATTACTATACATTCACCCAACGAAATTATGCTAATTGCCTGAACTTGAGCCCTGAACTCTGCAAAAGCTCATGTAGTCTCCTTCCATCACGCAGCTGATAACCTTCAACCTGAGGCTGAAAGTTGAGAAAATCTGAGTGTGCATAGAAAATCAACAATCAAATGTTTCAACTTGTTTCGTAATAATCTATGAGGAAATGTAAGTTTTCGAGTTCTCACAGAAATAAGCCACGATATTTTTTTTCTACAATAAAATTTCTCCAACACGTCGGCATTTTGGACTGTGAACTCGCCAAAATTCCATTTACCTCGTGCACTTCCTCCATTTACATCAACGTATCGTTTCCACCAATTTACTGACACGTGTTAATTAATGGATTATATAATTTTAAAGCAAAATTCGGCGAAAATTGTATAAATATCTTCACACACACACCTTTCACATCTAAATTCCTGATTATAAGACACGCAAGCAGAAATTTCTCTTTCCATTGCTCGAGCAATATGTCTTTCTTCTTTTCCACATTCCTCGTTAAGTGTCGTCCTTGTGCTTGACTGTATCTGCTCGTTCTGTGGGTATTCTGGGTATGAATGCTAACTGCTATCAACAAGGTCAAGAACCTATCGTCTTTCTTGAATATGTGATTGAGAACACACGTCTTCTTAATGCTCTTTAATGCTGACCTTGAAAACTTCTTCAAATTGTAATGATGAGTCCTATTTCAAATTTAAAAAAAAAAAAAAAAAAAAAAAAAAAAAAAAAAATATTAATTTTACTAATTAAACTGCACCAGATCAACATGGTGCAAAAAGTGCAATTTGTCTTTTTTACCAACAACAAAAAAATTAATTATACCAAAAAAATTAAAATAAATTTAAAAAAAAAAAACACACACATCTAACGGCCACCTAAATTAATTTTAAAATTTTTTTTTATATTAAATAAATTTAACCTAAATTATTGTATTCATCCAATTTTCACACTTGCAACCAGCTGAATTCCAACGATTCCAAGTCTAAACAACAAAGCTGACCTTATATCCAGCTTAAATTAACTACAGTAGTTGCTAAGACTCACCAGATGCAAACAAAACGAAATACAATAAAATTACTTGTGAAGAACCTTGACAAGATTAATTTCATTCGCTAAAATTGTAAACACAACAAAATGAATTAACCAAAACCACAAAGAAACCTTGAACTAAGGCGCTCCTTGGCAGTTTTTCGAATTTGTAGTTGTTGACAAAAAAAACGTTTCAATCCTCTCCCACGTAAACACTTCTGCTGGCACCCATCTGTTCCTCCTTGGTATGGCACCAAATAAAAAGTGAGATCTCCTAATCTTAGCCCATGGTTACAGATCTGTAATAAAAATAAACAAAGAAATGAATAAAATTACAGCAAAAAACAGTCTAAATAGAACAAATCTATAAATAAGAAATAAATATTAATCTATTCATACGTCAAAAAATAAAAACTGTACAATAACACCAATCTTACGTACGAACTGATTTGTGCTCCAAATTGATGGTAATCTCTTGATAAAAATAAATGAAAAAAAAGGGGGAAAAAAAGACTATTGACCTGTCATTACGGCACATTCTCCCCTCCCACCATCTTGTTTTATCTAACTTTAAACTTTTCACACTGAATAAAACCATAAACCGGAAATCGGTAAACATAAACAAACAATCTCACATTGCCACATGCTTTTTTTTTGTCCTTTGTTAAAACATTGCAGTTGAGCCCCGCTGAATGCTCGCTGCTCCTGATTTTATAGCTTTACCCCTCTGAACTTAATGAAAAAATAGAAAGCTTTATGCCCTTTCTGGCACCCAGCCTTTCACCAAAACCATACAAGCATGCGTGTTTTTACCTCGATTGGAAAATCAATATCCATCTTATTCCAAAGCTAAAGACAATCAATCTGCTAACATTCAGCCACAGGTGAAAGAAGAGTTCTGACTGTACCCTATAGCTTGAAAAACTGAAAAACCACTTGAGAGTGTAGGCCACATTCGTTATTGACTTCTACTTCCTGCGTGAACTTTCACCTACCGTGATAAAAGGATTGTTCCAAATTCAGTCGCAACAAAACGTGGAAGAAAAAAAATTAAATTCTCAAAAATGAAATAAAAATACAAAACTTTGCATCTAAATTACTGCTTTTCCCTCTCTAATTTCCAAATTCAAGGTCCGATCTTTAGAGAACCTTCCAAGTATAACGAGTTAAACCTAAAATTATTGCAAACAAATCAAGTATCGAACTAGCTTTGCGTAACTGTCCCATCTTAGTTCCCAAGGATTTCGCATCATCACTGACACTGAACTATGACCCACTTATATCATTGGTCATATAAAAAAAAATGTAGTCCAGTCTAGTAAATCAACAAAAAAAAAAATACAAATTCTCATTATGACTCGACTATTATTCACACCCACAATCTTAAAATGATTACACTGTCTACTCACCACAAGCAGCAATTTAACTGCACAGTGGGATGGAGTTGGGTGTTGCTACCGCATATTTCAGCCCTTGTTTTTATAGATGTGGTTTGATAGGCTACTAATTTTTTGCATGCCAATTTTTGGCCAAACTTAAATACATGTTTGGATGTGAACAAAAGGCAATATATCTATCAGGCCGATGCAAAACCATGCTAAACCATAAAACAGTTAAACGCTCGTGATAAATGAGTCGAGTTAAGATCGCATCATCTTCAACTCAGTCGGGTGAATAAACCAAAACACTCGCTCACATTTTGGCCTCGTTTGTGCTCGCATCCATCACCAACTAAGACATTTTTAGTTCTGGAGTGCAGTGGGGAAAGGAAGAGACAGAAATGTTAAAAAAAAAAGTAAAAATAACCTCGAAGAAATATATATATATACATTTTTTTAAATATGAGCAAAACAACTCGGCATCTGTTGAGAAAAGTAACAAAAATTGCCTTCAATGTAAACAAATGAGTGAAATATTTCATTCGTGTTCTCAATCAATCGTTTCTAGTCTATTAAAAGTTGGCTCTGAAGTGAAGAGGAGAGAAACGAGACCTCGTTTAATTACAAATACAGAGCCAACTCATGCCAAAGGGTCAATAAACCTCATCTCTCGCCAAAAGGGTTATTCCAACTGAAAATAAACAAAAGCACTCTTACCTTCAAAAAAAAGTTTTTTTCTCACAGAAACTTTTTTTTTTCCAAACAAAATTTGAAATTCTATAGAAGAGGATGATATAAAAGAAGTTGCTACTTTTCACATTCGCTACAAAAAGAGAACTACACCGTCTCTCACCGCTATTGGACGATGGTTGCTTGGCAACGTTGCGGGGTTTATTTTTTATTTGCTTTTTATGAGGATACAATTAAAAATAACACGAAAATAGGGTTAACCATCGGATAGTATACTATTCCTTATTAACGGTAACACACACATCTGTCGTCGAGTCTGTTTCCTCCAATTCCGCGCAAGCCATATGTCCCAAAACACTTTTATGGATGGCAACTAGGGACTGACAGTAAGCAAGAAGAATTATTCATTCGTTGGATATAATTTCAGAAAACTTGTTTTCATTTAGAATTAAAATCCAATTGCATTTCAAGCTCAACCTTGATTTTTTTTCCTATTCTAGTATACAAAATTGATAAACAAAATGTGTATCCACGACCAAATCCCATAAAATCAAGAACACCTTATATAACCCATCATCTATTTCATACGATATGAAATGTTCCGCTTGCATCGTCTATCCAAGGACGCGCAGCTTCTCTCCCTGTACCGCAATATGCATTCTGCCAAACGCGGATATTAGTGTTTTCTGATGACATTTGTTCGCAGTTATTTTTTTTCCCTCCATTCAAGGCCATACCACCATCGGAACCATATATTAACTGTTGGTAAAAGCCCTACAATCTCGAACACAGTTATAAGCGAATGACATAATTATTTGTAATGCGGTAATTTTGCCATCCGAAAGTTGGCATACATACTTATCACAGCTGAACCAGTTGTACACTCGATATTTTGTTATCGTGGCAAAAATAAACTTCATAATTGAGCATTCGTGCAGCTCGTAAAATAGAAAAAAATAAACTGCAAGCGCAGCGAACAAATTTCCGCCATTTTCTTCAAAAAAAAAATTAACAAACTTGATTAAAATTAAAACAGACATTTTTAAATAACGATCCAAGGAAAATATTTAAGCATTTCTAGTTTATTGTGCCAAGGACAGGTAGTACGATGACGTGTAATGAGACACACGAGTTGTAAACACGCAACACCTCCAAAAATCAATGGCGGCATTAACCTAGAGCCAGAGCAATATCCTTTCTGTCTCGATCGATGTACAAACTTGCAACTCGTGACACGAAAGCATAGTGAGTCACTTTTTTTTGTACAATTTATTTATAAGTACAAATTTATGTACAAGAAACCATTTTTACTTCAAGGAAAACCATCAATCTAGCAAACAGCCCTAATGTTTGAAAAGCACGCCTAAAAATACTGACCAACTTTTGCCTTTTACAGAGAAAAGAGTCACTGGATTGTCACTATTTCATGGACAAAAGCTATATTGGATAACGCTCGAAAGCTTCAAAACATCAATCAGAATTAGGCACAAGCCTCGAGATAAAAATAGATCCATTAAGGCCCATTGTGTCAAGTTATGGGACTAGATAAATATATATAATGGAGGAGGAAAACGGTGAAAAACACAATACCAAGCTCTATTGATCATGACACTTTGTCCAACCCAATCATAATTCAAAATAAAATAAATTCCAATATCCAAAACCAAAATACAGTCAATTTCACGATCAATTGAAACCATTGTGAAGCCTCCCATATATATATATATATATATATATATATTTTTTTTTTTCACCAGAAGGTCAAGCACTGAAAAAGACATGGTGCATGATGAAGGACAGGAAACCAAGGAATAGTCCATTCACTTTCACTCAAGCTCCATGGAAGACTGAATAATAAGGATGAGTCACCTGATTAAATTTGGCAGCTGTAGTCTTCATGAGAATCATGACAGACTATATATCCTCCCCTCATATATATATATATACACATTTAACTTTTCTAGAGGGTGCTGAATGCCCAACTCTTCCGAACTGTTGTTTATGCTCTATATTTTCCCCTTTAGCAAATAAACAAATGAGGATTTTCCCTATTCATTTTTATTATTTATGTATGGAATAACATGTCTGAACAAAGCAATGTTTTGTTTATTGTATCTGACATCGAAACTCGAGGGTGTAAAAAATTCCTGTATATATATTTATTAATATCTGATTGCCATTAATTAGTTCCTGTTTTATTGCTCTCTCGTCCTTGTGGTTCGGTTATACATAGTCAATAAAACACAAAAGGCATTGTGTTTAACCTTAGAACAGTACTGAACATTTTCTTGTTTTGTTTGGTTGTTTTTTTTTTTGTGGCCAAAATAGAAAATAACGCAGAAGTGACTCAGATGAGGTGCACATGTGCAATGTGCTGTAATATGCATAATTCAAAATAATTCAATTTATATTCAATATTGCCATTCCAGGGGTTGATATTTAGAAGATACTGATCTAATCAAGGTACGTTTTTTAAAATTTCTTCTTCTTAAGATTAGGGTGAGTTTTACTTATCAAAAAGAAATGGATATGCCCAGATAACTATTTTGCTAACAGAATTCTATATGTTCACGTCTAAATCTTTTTTTTTGTAAAAAGATTAATAAAACTTGTTTCGGTTTGGAAATTTTAAATCTAAAAAAAGATAAAAATTTCCTTGAAATGTTTTTTTTAAAAAAAGGACAACCAATGCAGAATAACATGTAAATAAACAAGAGAATATTTAGCATACGAGTCAGCTATTTTCGCTTCATCAGGTTATCAAACTCTTTGAAAAATGTATTTTTCAACTCAAATTAATTTTTTTTCCTGTAATAATGTTGAAATCTTGACATAATCCGGCTCGTATGGATACGTGGTCAGTTTTTTCTTACACACACACACCTCCGCATTACTCATGTATTTCAAGAGAAAATACAAACCAATCTCAAACTTCCCACGCGATGTTAATTCCTGCGTCATTTGTTAATTAACATCCAATTGCAAAATTAACAAGTGCATTCACTTTTAAATTCTCCCCCCGAAGGGTTGATTTCTTCCCTGAGAAGAAAGATACGGAGAAAGGATTGTCTTATAAAACATCTGTATGCACACTTTCTCTGACTCATTGGTTATTTGGCTCGAATCAGGAAAAGGAAACAAAAAATATTCCGCTTGTGTATTAATAGCGCGATAAAAAAAGTGAGAAAAAATTATAATAAATGTCCGCTAATGTCAGAATGGGGATGTGAGAAGGCTAAATGTTGATAAAACATTTGCAAAAAAATAAAATAAAATACATATTCATGATTTATACGAAGAAATATACAACAAAAAAACACAATTTTTTTTAACTTGGTCAAGCATGAAGGTGTTTCTGATGGGAACCCACTATTTTCTCTCAAATAGCTATAAGAGGGAGCAAACCGAAAGAAAAAAACTATTTTTTCTTTAAATATATATTCCACTTCTTCCTCAAATACAATCATTTGAAAATAATCTCGCTTTAATGGCGTCAAATTACTCAACTTGCCATCGAAATATTACAACATTCCAATGTCACTTCGCGCATCGAAAAAATGACTGTTCAATTTCACCTGAAATTTAATCACAATAAAACATGAGCGCATTAATTTTTAAATTACTAAAATTAATTCTTTCGATTAAAAATTCATTCCACGAACCACGGAACCCGAAAATCGTCCTTGTAATGTCACAAACCAAGCTCCAGATGAATCAATCGCGCATAAAAGCGAACAAAACTGGGTCAGTTGAATAAGTCTAAACACGATGATGAAGAAGACCTTGCCGATGCCGATACCAATTGGAAAACCATCAGTTTTAATCTACAAACCCCGACTGAGTACAAAATAGGGCGAGATGACTGCCTCGGCTCTCGTTTCACATTTTGATCATTATTATTGTTATTTTCCGTGGGAAAAGACTGACTTTACTGGCAGTTCAGACATTTGAATTTCACGATATGACTCATGGCCGCGATGGAACAAACATTGGCCTAGCCTTTACGAACGAAATTCCACACTTAAGCCACGACATTCCTACACATTTATCAAACTAAATGAGCCTCTTTGTGCTCTACTAGTCTTCCACAAAAAATAGAATTATTGCATCTAACTTTTCGGGCCAATTCAGTTCAAAATTCAACATTGTTAGTGTTATACCAATTATGTCATTATATTACATTTTTTTTACTCCATTCGTTTCTGCTGCGTGCAATTGTTATCTGTAAACAAAATGTACAAAAGCTGATAAGTGAACTTGCTTTTCTGATGGAATGATAAATACTGACGAATTTTTTGAATTATTTTTCCGATATTATTTTAAGGATTACGCCATGTTTTATTGGAGATAAATAAACGAACTTTTATGGTTTGTGTACTTTAAGAATTGAGCAATTTTTATGTTAATTGATCCATTCAAAAATATTTTTAGAGGCTTCAAGTGGCGAGCTCCTAATTACAAGTATGTTTTTAGAATAACGCGTTGTTTGTGTCCCATTTTACACCGGTATAAATAAATATTTCGAGGATATAAAGATAATTTTATGTAAATAATTAACACCGAAATGAACGTGTTGTTTGTTCGTGCGTTTAATTTTGTGGAAGACAGCAACACGAATCAATAGCGGTAACCTACCATTTTACTTGCGTGTTAAGGTATTTACGATCAATAAAGTTGTATGGTCACTGGTTCATTCTTAACAATGAAAATCGAAAAGTTTCAATAATTCTCCCGAGTTCCCGAGGGATGAGTAAAGGTGAATGAGCGCAAACACAATGTTTTAAACCAAGCCTACGATAGTATATTATACTACGTAGATTTCACGCAATTTTAAATTCAGAACCACCGTGCTTAGAAAATGTAGCGTTTGAAATTACTTACACATTAATCTACACAGCTTCCATTTGACCGTTGATGAAAATTTGCTGTTGGGCCCACGTTTTCGTATCTGCCGTGGTGAATCAATGAAGGAGAGCCAACTACCCATAATTCAAATGGTGATCTAGCTAAAGACCGACACTCTGTAATATAAATTAATAGTACGTAAACTTAAAACAAGTATTTATTTATTTTTAAATGTTTTAAGTCTTATTTTATAAGATTCAGTTAAAAGAATTTTTTTTTTTTTAAATTGCTCGTATAAAATATGGTGTCGGTCTGTCGTTATCACTTAAGTTTTAGAGCGAGCTAGGTTTTAGTGGCGGTTCGAAGAAGTAGTACAGCTTTTCAGCTGTGGTAAACAAATTATAGTAATTGTAAATGTATTCGGATTTAAGGCTTGACTCTAATTTTTTCATTCGTAGGTTTTCTTTACGTGGTAGATCATCAGCACCACCATACATTTCACTTCTCAGGAATGTTTTTTCATTAATCTGTGATCTTATTCTTAAACACTTAAAAAAAAGACTGACATTATCGAGATGAATGCGCTTTTACACCTAATACTCGCATTGAGTTTTCTTCCAGCAGTACTTAATCAACTATCACGAAACGTAAGTAGGTTGTGTAACAACATCTGGTAAGCCTTTCCTTCCAGATGTCGCGTATAATTTATACAAATTCTAATTTTGCAGTATGATTTACAACATCTAAGTAACCAAGAAATGCGAAATGTTTTAAAAATCATGAATCCTGACCGGTTCGAACAAATTTTGGACCCAATTTTGGTTCCTCGTGTACCTGGTACGAAAGGTCATGCGGCAGTAAAAAAGGTATAATCTAAATAAATTTAATATTTTTTTAAATTTATTTGTGTTTACCAGTATTTATTTATTTATTTATTTATTTATTTTATTTATTTGTTTTAGTTCATAACTAACTTTTTGAAGAATTTAAACTGGACTGTTGAACATGATTCATTTACTTCAAATACTCCGTACGGCAAGAAAAACTTCACAAATATTATAGCAACGCTTGATCCTACTGTACAACGAAGAATTATTGTAGCGTGTCATTATGATTCAAAATTAAATCGAGAAATGACATTTCTTATGGCTACTGATTCTGCTGTTCCTTGTGCCATGATTTTATCATTGGCTGAAGATTTGGCAAAACCATTAAAGGATCTGAAGAAAAGAGTTAATATAAACATTTTGCTTTTTAAATCCTAAAATCTATAATCATATTTCTCTTTAGTCTGATGATTTAACGCTTCAATTGGTGTTTTTCGATGGGGAAGAAGCATTTAAACGCTGGACACGACAGGATTCGTTGTATGGATCGCGGCATTTAGCCGCTTTGTGGGAAAAAACGAAATCTCCAAACGATGATACACTAAATCAATTACAAACAATTGTGAGGACTAAAATTTAATTTGAATTTGAATTTTCATAAAGTTAATAAGTATTTATTTTGCTTTTTAAGGACGCATTTATTCTTTTGGATTTAATCGGTGCTCCAAATCCAAATTTTTACAATTATTTTGAAGAAACAGCTGTTCTTTTTAACAGACTCGTCACAATTGAGAAAAAACTTCATGGCATGAAGCAATTAGTAAAGCATCAAGTACCCAATCAGTATTTCAAGCCGAATTTTATGCACGCGGGCATCGAAGATGATCACACGCCGTTCAAAGATCGAGGTAAAAAATAAAGTTTCAGTCAAAAAATCATACCTAAATATATTTTTTTCTTTCAGGTGTTCCAGTGTTGCATTTAATCACCGTTCCATTCCCCGCGGTGTGGCATACGGAATCAGATACCAAGGAGAACTTAGATTTTGATGTGATCCGAAATTTAAATAAGATCTTCTGGAATCTGATGGTGGAATATCTGCATCTGGTACAGGATAATGAATAGTTGACTGCTAACTCCAAACTGGCAGATCATAAAAGTGACCAAATGCATTCCGATTTATGACGAAAACTAAATTTCTAAATATTCTTCTAATATCATTATTTAGAGTCTAAATTTTAGACTATAGTATCACATTTCCAAATATTATTAAGTTGTAAATTTTTTTTGGAGAATTCACAATTTATATTTAATCTTACCGCATTCATTACATTGTTGTCACTTTATATCTGAATTGTCCAGGTGGTTTTTATGAACTGTTGAATGAAGTTGTATTCTGTTATCCATTATTATCCTGCCTAGATGGTGGACCACAGATCAAATGGACGATGGATTAAGGAAAATATTGCTGTTTACGGCACTAAAGATTGTACACATAATCTATTTACAACTGTACTACTAATTGTGCATATATTTTCTGTTGTCTATTTAATCTAATTAAATAATGTTGCGAGTGTTACAACTGAATTAGTGTTGTTTGACTTCAAAAATATAAACAGTATTTTTTTAGTTTATTCTAAACAAACGAACACGGTCGATATAATTATAAAAAAAATAATTATACTTAGTAGCATGATTATTATCATTTTTACAATCATCATATTAAACATTTACATAGAAATCACATTGATTTGTGTGAATAACGGCTATAACAAATGCTTTTGATTCCATCGTATGACCATTTCGTTTTGAAAAATTTAATTTACAAAAAAAAAAAAAAAAAAACTAAACTTTTATCAAGCTGCCACAATTTTTTAAGTTGATTTTAAGTGTTAGCAAAACGAACGAGAAAATAAAATCGATAATAGTCTTTCTCATTTTCGATACGAAGTTTTGGACAAATCTGTTGCACCGGGCGAAGAGGACGGCTCGGAACTACTAGAGCTTGTGGTAGGACTCAGCACCTGTTGTGATTGGACAATCTGCAAATCGAAATCAAAACTTGAATCCAAATTTTAAAAACCATTCAAAAATTAAAATCAATATTACTCATTATTGCTAACTGGTTAAATCCCAACCTAAACCATTTAACTTATTACACGACATAAATAATATACATCACTCTGTTATTCCACTCAACGCTTGGTATAAAAAAAAATAAAATAAATCAAGTTATTAACACAAAATTATAATTTTTAATTTTTAAGTAGTTTAATGCTCAATTAATGCCCGAATAATTTTTTTTCTCTCTTAAAGCAACAGCTCACCTGAGTTGCTGCCGTTAAAGACACCGGCACCGGTATGGTTATGTACTGCTGGTGAGTAGCATTGGTACCTGTAAGTAAAGACACCCGCGGTCCATCAATGCGCTAATTAATTGCGTGAGTAATTGGCAAGAGGAAGAGATTTGCAACAGAACTGACTGATAAAAACTTAAAAGAATGAGTCATTAATACAGAAGCATCGAGTCATTTCCTGCAGACAACTTTCACAAATAATAATCTTACCTTGATCTGACGGAATTTGAAGGGCAGTAGGAGCCTGTCCGAAATTAAAAATCACTCCCTCCGGGAGTGTTGCGGTCGGAGTGGCGTACACAACTCCCTGTGCAGTTTGATATATCACAGGCCCAGGGAGAGAGTTGGAACCGCCACTGGAGACAACAGTAGTAGGTGCTGGGATTACCATATTGCCTATAAAGTGCATAATTTATTAATGACAGTGCCAGACAGCATAATTCATTTGATTTGCACCTTGCATAACCGATAAACCAGACTGCGTAGTGGGAACCATTGTCACCGTTGTTGTTTGCGATTCGCTATTACTATTCGTCGATTGACTATTCGAGCTGTGAGCAATACCTGCAATATAATATATAATTAATTAATACACGTTTAATTTTTTGCAAATTTATTCGAAATTGCCTGGAATAGATAATAATGAAGACGACGGAATTCGGTATAACGTCTGTCCAGAAGTGTGCTGCTGTTGCTGGTGCGGCTGATGGGTGGTTGCGAGTTGCAACGATGCGCCATGCGATAATGTTCCTATTTTATAAAAGAAATAAAAACAATTTTTTTATTTTTATTAAATCATCAACGACCCTTTGACAAAAGAAACGCTTCATCGAGGTCATCACACCAGTTGCCCACCTACACGTTTAAATTGATGCCTCATTAAAGTGGTAACTCCACCCTTACTATATAATCTCAAAATTAACAACAACTCCTAAGATAAGATTTTATTAATAATTAAAGTTAAAATTAAAATTAATTAAAAACTGGAATTTTTTATTACGTTCATAAATTACTCGTTTATTTTTTCTTTTTTTCAAGACCCAAAAACTCCACCATTTGAATGGAAATTTAATTTGCCTATTTTTACAAGTCAGTAAGTCAGATAAAAATTTCCATTCAACTTCCGTGCACTTAATTCACTTCCTACCTGGAGTGAGTATTGCGGCATAGCCACCTGCTGGTAACTGCATGGATATGTTGGTTGATTTGGTAGAAGGTTGGGTGCTTAATAATGTCCCAGTCACTGGCGCAGCGTTTGCACTGGTCACTTGAGATGTGGAAGACATGGGGCTATTGGATGAGTCTATGGGGGATTCTCCAGGAAACGACACCTGCATCTTGCCTTCCTGTAATCATAGAACTGTGTAAGTGATTTTTCCAAGTAACGTAACAAATTTTTTTATTCTCAGAATTTTTCGAAATAAAAAATATATAAAACAAATTGCAATTTTCTAATCAAAATAAAAACAAAACGACAAAACAAATTTATTATAACTTTTTATTTTTCAGATCTTACAAAATTTAATGCATTTGTACTGCATATATATATATATGGTAAACACAACAATGGTCAAAGAGTATTATGACAGGTTGGTCAAAATGAATATAAACAATTAAAAAAGTTTTACAAAACTCTGCACTTCCAAATGTTTACTCATTTTCATTTTTAATTTTTTTTTTTTTTTTTTCGTCCAAAAATAAGCCATATTTACATATCCAACTCTTAATCTCCGAAAAATGGTCCCTTGAAGGAGAAAATTTAAATTCAGCATTTGAGCAAAAAAAAAAAAATTTTAAAACTTCACGATTACCTTGTACAAAGTATATTACTAGAATGCATTCTGAATTATAAAATAATTAACAACAAAAAAATAAGCTAACAGCTTCCTGAATTTTTTATCGCTTTCAAGTTTACTCTTTAAGAGTGTACTTTGAACAGGCTCCCTTTAGTTGAGCCACCCACTTGTACCCCACTGAATAAAACGCAAAATGAAAATAAAAATTTTAAAAACCCTTTACTTCCATAATATGAGAAATGGTTAAACTAATCCGGTCTTCCATTACCAGCACACTTTTTCCTACGGAAATTATTATAAGTTCTAATTTTACCATCAAAACACGTCCAGAATACTAATTCCAACAGATGCAATTGCAATAATTTTTTAGAACAAAAAAATTACATTTGAATCATAACCTATATTTACCTCTTTCCAGTTCCCCCTTGATGATAAATGAAAATAATAAATAAGTAAAAAACATCAAAACTTGTACAAAAGTGTTTTGTGCTCCTTTATATAAAATTATGCATTAATTAATTTATTTGCTTATAATTTTATTTTGTCTAATTTATACCTCTGCTTGATTACTATAAAATGTCTTAATAGAAATTATAAAATTATAAAATACCAGTATTAGTAAAAATTATTTTTATACAATTAAAAATTCAGTGGAATGTAAAACTTTTCCTATAATTATAAATTCTATTTGATTTGAGAATAAAATTGTAAGCTATTTATGTCACTAAAAAGATGAGCAAATTGAATTATTTCAATCTATTTGTAACTTTGTAATTGTAACCAATTAATGATATAACAATCATTCGGTCGATTCTTTCTCAAAGCTATCTGAAGAAAGAGGAAACTACTTAAACTTTCATGAAATCAAAATTAAAACTAATGATAACAAGATACAAATTAAAATCATCAAACCAAACAACGATTCATTTCCCTTTTCCATTTCTTAAAATGGACATCAAATTCTCCACGCAATTAATTAACCATAAGAAAAAAAAATTGCGTCTTCTTTTCACAATTTCTCAATTAAAAAAATTACACAATTTGCTTAAAACAATGTATGCCTTGCTTGGCAATAGTTAGTAGCACCAGAATGACGAATAAATTATCACCTGCTGACCTTGTCTCCAGAAAAAATCATTTAAATTCAACAAAACCAAAAATAAAAAAAAAAATAAAAAAATTTTTGCCTCTTCTTTCTTTCCTTTAACATTTTTTTTTTCCGTTTCTTATTTATTTAGAAATCTTTAAGTAGCAAATATTCTGGTCAAATCCACAGTGCTATGCCCACTCGACACCAAGTAAGGGCTTCTGTATGAGTCACAGAGGACAGGTAATTGCCCGCACTCACCTACCAGGTCGTCAACTATACAACAACAAGGGCGATGCTACAGCTCGTTAAGTTGAATTTCCATGAATGTACATGCAGCTTATGAATAAACAAGCTGATCAATGTCTCGAGACATTTCCTCAAAACAGATCTTAAATGGATTCGCAAATTATGAGATCTTTACAGGTTGTTTTTGACTAGTTTCATAATTTATCCACATATTCATTTTCACGTCTCGAAACAAACCCCACAAAACAAAAAACAATAACAAAAAAGGAGATTATTTTCCTTAAAAATCTTCTCAACTGCTCCGCAGTCCATTGGCACTTGCCTCGCACTCAACAAACCACTTTATACAAATATTTTGGCCACCAGAATGTTTAAAAAAATGTTAAAACTTAATCCTGTTTATTTATTTTATCTTATACTTAAGCTCTAGGTCTATGAAGCGTGGAAGACTTAATATTCGAGTTAACGTTTTACACGTTGGCTCGTCTTGGCATTTTTGTGCGAGGTGATCACAAATATAACGACAAATCATGGCCGACTGTCGGGTCGCCCATATAGCCTCCAGTATTGTCACTCGGAGGCTGATGGGACGGATGTGGAGGAGCGGGAGGAGGCATATTCCAGCGTGGTACTTCACCATGATCTTGGTACAGCCACTGAATAATAAAACAGTTAATTAGAATTTTTTTTAAACAAAAATTAACATAGAATAAGTTGTAAAACACATTCATTCAAAATAAAATTTCCCATTAAAATGAATTATTTTTTTTTATAATTTTTTTATTTATATTTTGTAAAATAATTTTTTGATATAATAATTAATATATATTAGTTATATTTGAGAGAATTAGTGTAGAATATGATTTTGAAATAATGTTATAAATGTATAGTGTTTTCGTGAATCAATAGAGATATAAAAAAATAAATGGAAAATAAATTGATAATTTTGTTCACATACAAAAGATGAGGCAACATTGGAAACATTCTTTCTCCGATGCTATTTTAAAAGGCTCAAGACTTGAAACTAATCATAGGCATAGCCAGCTAATTCCCAAAATGGAAACGGGGTCCATACTCATCCTATCTGTGCGAGGGGCATTTTAAACATGTTCCAAATTTGACTTTAACAACCATGCTGTTTTAGGTGTCTAAAGAAAACCTCCTAACCAAACGTGCAAACGCTGTAGGAAAAAAAAGAAAATTATTTTAAATTTCCCTCCCATTACCTAAAAAGGAAAATATCTTAAAATTTAATTTTTTACATAAATAAAATAAAATTAAATAAATAAATAAATAAATAAATAAATAAATAAACTCAATTTTAGAGAATTTGATTTAGCATTTTATTAAAATTAATTTTAAATTTTCTTATTTATAGTTTTGTGAAGATTTAAATTCAAGGCACAGCCATGCATTCCAACACAGTACAACTACAACACTACATAGAACAAATATCATTTTAAATGGTACCTACCTATGAAAAAAACAGTCCAACAACTCCTACGGGCTTGATCACATTCATACTAACAAAGCAGATTAGTACAGTTTTAACCATACACGTATATACTTAGTACCGCGAAAAATTAACTCCGTACACCAAATAATTACAACAATTTAACCTAGACCTAACTAAATAACAATCAAAACCTGAAAACTTTAATTACACCAGTTTTTCCCGTACAATTGACTACTAAGTAGCCAAAACAAGTGCATTTTTATACAGTTTTGGATTTTTTTTCTTAAACAACTCAATAACATGCAATCTTTTTAATCGCATAAATAAACGAGTCTCCTTGTGTATAAAAAAAATCGAGTCAACTCGGTTGTTTAGTCAGCTTTCGAGACTCCAAAGTCAATATTACTTCAATATCCAATCAAAATTTATTATATTTTATTTTTATTTCAATTCATTTAAAATAAAATCCTCGCAAATTCCAAATAGAATTTTATTTCTTCGAAAAACTCCAGCTATTTCATAACCATTTCGCATGAATATCCACTCGCTAATGAGGAAGGGCAGTTTTTATCTTCATATTACAGTAATAAAAAAATAATTTTCTTAAAAAAAACCCAAAATTTGAAAAATGCAACTGCATACCAACAATTTTTTTCCCTAAAAAAAAAAAAAACCCACAAAAAACCCTACAAAAAAAAACCGACCAAAAAAAATATTAACTTTTATTCTCCGAAAAAAAATCAAATAAATCAAATGATATAATAGATAAATGTTTGGTTCGTTCATTCATTCATTCACTCATTCATCTAATTGACGAATTGGTCTAAATACATTTGATCTCTCACAGCTTGACTCTGGACAGTTTGAATGTTCGCGAAAGAAACAACACACAAGTCCTGCATGCATTATCATTAATCTCTGTCTCGAAAACCAAACTCAACAAACGTACACCTCATGTCACAAGATCGTTCCTGCTCACCCGCAGGCCATCGTTTTACCTCCTCCTCCCTGCTGCTTGCGCACATGTAAAACAATTCGCAAATCAATCGATCACCAACTCACTTACAACTTTTTTTCCACCGTCATTTGCATTCAAATGACGAAAATTTTCCATTTCCGTCTACACTTTTCTCCTCTACTACACATTTCTATAGTAACCCGTCTTTTTTACGTCACAATCCAGTCATGACTAATTAGGTTAGTCGAAATTCCATACAAGGAAGGTAACAGCCCATATTCGTCCTTATATGGAAACAACAAACAAGGTGAGACCAAATCATCAATGAATCCACGTGTACTCAAAGAGTTGAGATAATAAACAATTTTCTATTTACTTTTTCATTTTTTTTTTGTTTGAATATTATCAGCGTGCGTAAACACGCAGCAAGCAAACTCGCATTTTCCTTCTCCCTACTCGCGCGTGATAAATAGTGTAATAGGAGAGAAATAAATATTTCTTTTTTTCGATTTGAATATTGTAACGAGGCGTATTCCTTGTCTAAAAATAAAGGTGTTTAGCCCATCGAGTGACGAGTGAGAGAGAACCATTCTGTGGATAAGAGGGGAGACTTTTTACGTGAGTCACAAGTGCGAAACTCGCATCGTTGCGAGAGTTTGTATTCACTTACGGCGTTTTATAAAAATAAATCGCAATTCAGAAAAAAAGATGCATAAGTGAACACACGCGCAATAAAGCGAAAGAAATGCGCAAATAATAGTAATTTACAGATTAAAAAAGTGGTAGAATGTGAAAGAGAAGAATAATTATTTCGTAGTATGAAAAGGCTGTCGAATGAAGTGTGACAAAGCATGCGCCTTACTTTTTGCTCTTCATCATTTATGCTGTAAGTGAGATCAGTCTCCTCGAAACCTGTGGCACTCATCCTTTGGTCCAACTGTTGACTTTGATTGCAAGGGGGATCGGGAGAATTAAGACATGTTTGGATCAACGCTTTGCCAGCTTCACTCGTGATCATCGGCTGTAGTTTGCGTGTTGCAAATGTGTACACATGTCCAGTCTCACTAGCAACCAGCAGCATCACTTGGGTACCGGTCAGCGTTGACAATTCGTACGCCTGTAACAAATCAAAAGCAAAACGGTCACGATCAATTATGCAAATTCTTGATTGGCCTACTTGTTGAAAACTTGTTTAATTTTTTTTTAAATGTCAAATCGTATCAATTTCCTTTTTAAAAAAATAACCAGGTTATCAACATCGGCTTTTATTTATACCGGCAACTTGTAAAATTTAAAATAAAAAAAAAAATATTTAGATTGGGCCGCAAAGTGAGAAATACCAAGAAGGAAGTAAAATTGATAAACTTAACAATATACCTCGAATTTTTTGTTTGTTTTTTGGACACCGAGAACAAATACAAATAGTTTTAACAATATACGAGTCTGGTGCGTTTGGGAGAAGTTGTAATAATAAATTTTCGCATTGTTTGTTACGGCCTCACTTACCTTCTTCATAATGCCCGTTTTCCGTTTACTGAATGTTGTATATCGGCGTAATTTGTTGTCGATAAATTCCATTTTGATCTTGACCCTGCCTTTGGTTTTCTTTCCGTTCGGAGGAAGACTCTTTTTGCTCGCATCGGGCTTCTCGATGCCATCATCGTCACTCGAAATGCCGATAGCTTCGGGTTCAAGTCCCGCGTCGTCTGCACTCCGTTTGCAGCCGCCGATCATCCCGGCGTGGCCGTAGCTACTCGCCCCACTCACGTTGGGTTCACTGTCATCGCTGCCTTCGTGTAAGTTCTGCAGCGTGTAGCTCATTCTCCTGTCTCAACTGACGTTTCCTCAGTTAAACTGTGCATGGGCTAATGTGTTTGTTCAAATCCAATAACCCTGAACGCTAAACACTGTTCAATTTTCGTACGTAAATCACTTATGCGAGCGGACTTCCCTTTTTCATCTCCTAAAGGAAAGTGCCGCGCTACTGCGCGCGATCTTTTTACGCGCTCCGAGCTGAAAAGTAGTTCGAGGGTATTCCCGAGCTTTTCGTGTTTAGAAATTAAATTTTTTATGGTTGTATCTTTTGTTTGGTTAATACTTGCGCCGGTTATTTTTTCAGAATAAGTCATTTTAATATTTTTGTTTTAATACAGTTTATTCGAAGTTTTAAAAGTGCGTATGAGTTCGGTTTGAACCAAGTTTGACGTCATCATCGCCATTTTTGGTCATACGGGGTTCCCAAATATGGCAAGCACGGCCTTATATGGTCAATGAGTATTTTCCGAATGAACGACAACCTTGTAGCAGACGTTCGTCTACCATCCACCTGAAACAAATTGTAATGATGCACAATCGATGCTTCTGTATTTATATTTTGTAAGATTGAATGAAATAAAAGTTTTAAAACTTACACACTTTCAAAGATCTGTTATTTCCTCTACAATTTTGAACTCCAAATAGAAAGGTTTTTGTTTACAACGAAGTTACGGTAGTTTTAAAGTCAATAAATATTTTATGCTGATTTTATTCTTGTCCCGATACCCAGAATAAATTTATAACAGAACACATTTAGTAAACAAAACTTTCACAATAAAAATACTTTTTTTTTTCTCCCTTAACAGGAAATGTGATGTAAAAAATGTTTTTATACTCTTAGAAACGTGGGAGACTTAATTATTTTTTTTAGTCCAAATGTATATGAAATATCTGCAACTGTTGTTACATATGCAAAATCTTCATTATAATCTTCATGGTCATATATTCTATCCTCCCTGAAGGAGTCGACGTTTGTGATCCGCCTACTCTCACTTTAAAGTCAAGAATTAAGATTACATAGATTACTTAGATCCCCAGTATTGAATGCACTTCCTTCTTGTCAATTTGCTTGACTCCAATAACAAAAAAGGTATAATAAAATCAAATTCAAAATTGCAGGTGAATAACAAAACTATAAATTGAATTTTACCCAATAAAAAATCATAATTAAGCCGAAATAGAATAAATTTAACAAACTCATAATTTTTTTTATCTTGTAGAAGTACTTTTGTCCCCCTTAAAAAAATTTCAAAACTTGCTCATTTCACATCATTCAAAATTACTCGTCCTCGTCTCTCTCGCTTCCCCTCAAGAGTACGATGAATGTAAAACATTTGGAATACGAATTTTTCAAATTTCAATGAAGAATTTAGCAAAAAAGTTTTCATCTTGAGACTTGCGATCAAGAACACTGGCATTAGAAACACGTCTTCAAGGAAACCTCGCTATTGCAAATCTCAAAATATTTTCAATGTTTTTAAACCTACTCAACTTTCATTTTATACTTTCTTGTTTGTTTGCACTTCAAACTATTCATTTGCATCATCAGTTACGTGATAGGTGAAAGAGTTTCAAAATAAAAGGCAGTTTTCAAATCGTATGGTTTCTTCAAAGACACTAGTTTTAATCACGCTGTCTTGCTACAACTCAAACATGATGTGTGGGTGGTTGTTTTAAATGACGTAGTCATGAAGGGCCCTTATTCCCCCACGCGCATGTTAATCAAGGGTACAGGTGAGCGACCTCAGGGCGTGGCAGGTCGAGCAAGTCACGTGGTCAAGGTGTAAAAATTGAAAAAAGCATTATAAATAAGCAAAAAATATTATATAAGCCCACCTGGAAGGTAGATAATGGATTTTATCAGAAATACGTCTAATTTTTATGCATACGTTAATAATTTTTATTCCTTATAAACTTAATTTGTGTACTGATGAAAATTCTGATTAGGCTATCAATTATTTATGTATCAATTTTGCAGCTACAAATTTTATTTTATGCTTTTATTGCTGTGATCATTTATATTAAATTTCATGCGCATCAAGAAGCATGAAGCCATGAACTGCAGGTTACACTCAGCTCAAACTAATATAAGGTTTTGAAATTGGTCGTTGAACACCATCTGTGGACAAAATATAACGTTAAAAATACTGTTGATACTCGCTGTACTTCACTCAGTTATGCTTGTTGTTTCTTTTACATTAAAATCGTAGAAAGTTTGATGAAAATAAATTTTAATTTGTGTCAAATCAAAATATAAGAAATATATAATTTAGCATTAGATGTGTAGGTGAATTTGACATTTTAAATTACAGAAAATATTAATTACAAGATATTTATAGTTTTAAAAGATCATTTACCATAATAGTAATTTTTTTGTGACGTGTCTGATAAGTTGTTCCTGTTTTTCTAAAGAAATAATAATCAATCAACACAGTAAATCCGTCTACAAAACAATGTCTGCCACAGCATAAATTTAAAGTATCCATTATCAAGAAAATAAAAATATGTAAAACATGTCTTCAGAAACTACAACTAAAACATTGTTCAAGTGTAAAATTTGGCGAGCAACACCATTGCATACCGACTCACAGACTCAACCAAATTAAAATTAACTACTGCAATTAAATATTTTTTTTATTTAAAAAAACTTGTAAATACCTCACGTTTACTAAAATATCAACATTTTCAATATCACTAATAAAAAAGAAGTAAAACAATTAATTCAATATTAAGCTATTAAAGTGATTTAATAATAAGCCAAATGTAATTTTAAAAAAAAGTTATAAATACCGCTAATTAGTTTTTAATTTCTCTCAGTTTTAAAACTTATTCGTCGCAGCAAGCTGTTATTTATTTCACCTATAGTCGTAAAACGCATTACAAAATAATAAAAAATATAAAATAAAAAAAAATAAAAACAAAAAAAAAACACCTGAGCTCATGTGTACAATTGAGCGTTGCGTTTTCTCGTAGTAAAATCAACCTAAAGCCATATCAATGTAAGTACCGTAAGTATAAAATCAAACATCCTAAAATTAATTCTTTTTTTGGTAATGTTATATTTTTTAGATAATAATTATTTATAATTGCGTAACTATAATTAAAACAGTTCAAATTTTAAATACTTTCTATCAAATACGAATACAGACGTTGCCAACTCGTAAAACTAAACTGAAATATGCTCTTAAAAATCGAAAGAAGTTACGACCACACTTGAAAGTCAAAAGGTATTGACTATTGACATACTTGGCCAATTTCCCAACAGCCAATAATTCGGCAAACACTGTCATCCGGTTCAGTCAGTGACAACCTTGCTCGTCAGTCAACTTCACTTCTATACCATCAAATCATTGCCTAAGAAAAACGTGTTACACTTCAGACTTTATCAAACAATAGAAACACACACTTCTATGTCTGATAACATATCTGAAAAGACAAAACGAACTTTATAACCGTGTGTTTGTTTTGATAATTGTTTTTAGATAATGAGGAAGTCGAAAGTTAGAAGTTACAATTTTCAGTGAATGCAACTATTTTGCAATATCTCTTCTTTCATGGCCACGTAATTTGTAAGTACGTTAAGTGAGTGAGTGGGCTTTTCAGCGATGTTAGACCATTGTCTGTCGATTTGCATCTTCACACCGATTGTAGTGGCATACTGGCGCGGCACCTGGCAGCTGCTTGATCTATACCTGTGGCCACAAGCTGAACGATGCCTCAATTCATTAACGTCGTTTACTCTTGGTGTGGGAACAATTACCGTCCTCAGCATGGCACAAACTCAGCTCACCAAAAACGTTACGACTGCCAGATTAGGAAAAGCCATATTTTTCATCGTATCTCGTTTTTATACTGCTATTTTTGCATTTGTCGGAGTCAATCATTGGCGTGGAGTTTGGATTATCATGGAATGTCACGCAGGAATGCATTGGTGGTCAGCTGCATTTGCAGTTGCAATTGCTGCCATCACATTAGCTTGTCTTCGGACGTTGAAAACAGTGTTGGCGCCTCCTTTTTCAGTTTGTGTCGACGATGAGCCGGATTTTTTTAAAGTTCCTACACTTTTCAAAACTAAGGTCAGTATATATATTTAAAAAAAATGATTATTGTAACAAATATCTTTATTTTCATAAGGCAAACCGAATAACATGCGTTTACATTGTGGATGTGCTTATATCTGTGGTAGTGGTCGGTTCATTAGTTGTTGTTGTTTGGTGGGGAGTTTGGACACTCTTCGACATTATCTTGTTTCCCGATTCCCTATTGTGGTCAGCTTTGACTTGTGTTTTTATAGGTATTTTTGTGGCTATCCTGTGTTTTATTTCTCAAACTTTGGCTGCATATTGTTCTCGGAATAGTCCGTATTGGTTACGTATAATAATCGAAGACATTTTTCTATTTATTGCCGAAGTCGGAGCCATTAGTTTATGGAGAGGCATTTGGTATTTATTAGATATTTACTTCATTCCAGGTCAAACAAATTAAATTCCTTATTTCGACCAAGTGTTCTTTATTGACTAATTTTTTTTTATAGATGATCCTTATTTAAGCAATGCGCTCACTTCATTCACTGGGATTTCACTGCTCATTTTAATGTACAATAGTAACTCAATCCTCGTGAAAGGAATTCTTTTCAATCTTCACTTAAAAGATGGTTCTGGATGCCATTTCCAGATTTCATACATAGATAAAATTAAAGCTGTACTGTCGATACTTGAATTTATTTTTCTTTAAATGCCTTTGTTTAATTTTTTATTTACTGTCTTCTGTAGGCAATAGAATTATGCAATGCTGTAAAGCCAAACAAAATGGAAAAATATAAGGCCCATAAAAAACTTGGCAATTTACAGGTAAAGAATCACATAAGACAAAACAAACAAAAAACATGTTTAAGTCAAGGTAATTTAAATGGTATGTACGTGTTCCCACATATTGATAAATTTTATGTATTTTTTATTTTCTCAAACTACATTGGATTAAACTGTTATTTCTTATTTTTATTATTATTTAGAATTACAACTGGAAAGAATCTGACCAATTTACTAATTATGAGACTACAGAACCTCTGTGGATACCACAAATAATAATTGCAAATGGAAAACAGCCAATTATTCCCTATTTTGATCGAGAAACTGTTCTTTAATGTTAAGTATGAATTAAATATTTAAAATAACTCATTTATCTATGTGATTGACAACATTCATACATTTAGGTATTTTTATGTGAAGGAATAGCTCAACTTTATCGTTTTATCAAGCAAGATAATTTTTAATGGATGAGTATCAAAACGCTTCTTCCTGCTGCGATTTCATAATTTCACATCTTGACAAAGAAATTTCTAACAAATACGCGATGCTATTTTTCCCCAGTATATATATTACACAAAACTGATTTTCGCCCTTCATCATACGAGTAACAGGAAACTTTTAAATTGGGATCTTCGGAATCTGAACTTTTTAATGTTGAGTTGTGACATTGCTCGTTATTTGTTGATCTAATGATGAATAAATGAATTAAAAGCTTTATCAGTTATTTTAATGAATTTGTACCATTTTTAATGTTGTTCGGTTTACTTGAGCCTGTAAGGCAGGAAAAAAGTTGTTGTTATTACGGTAGGTAAACAAGTAAAGTAAATTTGCTCACGTCTGAATTTAGTGTTGATGAATGTTTGATTTTTTTTTGGTTTAGACGATTTTTTTTATAATAGTTAACGCGTTTTTGCAAGCTGTGCGACAATCGCTGTCATCGATGTTATAATAATTGTTGTTTCGAGTGTGTTGAGACGGAAATAACAACGGTTATGAACTTGACCAAAATGAAAACAAAACTTTACTGCATCGCAATACAACAGCAAGTGCGCGTAAAAAACTTTTTTGACACAACACGTGCATTTTACGCTCGCGCACAACAATGCATAATGCATGAAAACCTTAATACCAAGCTGATACAAATCTTTCCAACAATGATTTACCACTATAGCTTTAATAATCTTCTACGTAGCTTTGACGACCAATGAATGAGGAGGGCGTTACAAAAATGCCATGGTTGATTCGACCAATCCCGAAGCGTGTAACAAACCCCATTCGCCGTCAGATTGGTGGCCAGATTCACCATTTCGATAATGCACTATCTATTACGCCATCTATTGCAAATTTTACGAACAATTTATAATGGCGGCTGTATTTTTGCGATGGGGAAATTCGAGTTCATCATTTACACTATTTACACTATTTTATATTGGTAAATTCTCATATTTAAGGATCTTGGAATGAAAAAACTTTGTGGTGCTTAACATCTGGTATGATAAGCACACAATTTTAGTGATGACAAAAATATTAAACAAACATTGCAACTATGCTATCAGTAGTAATATACCAAGCGCGCCAAGTAATTGTCAAATAATTAGGTCCGCACGAATCTATTTGTCTGATAAGATCACGAGTAGGGCATGAGTAATTGTTAAAATTAGGTCAACACTCATCTTTTTGTCAGATAAGATCACTCATGCCCTACTCGTGATCTTATCAGACAAATAGATTCGTGCGGACCTAATTATTTGACAATTACTTGGGACTGCTTACTACTGATAGCATAGTTGCAGTAGGCACACCTAAAAATATGCAAAAAAATGTTTGTTCAATATTTTTGTCATCATTAAAATTGTGTGCTTATCATACCAGATGTTAAGCACCACAAAGTTTTTTCATTCCACGATCATTAAATTTTGGATTTGCAGTTATTCGTGAATAAAATTAGGACAGTTTCTTACAGAGGTAAAATTTACTAATTTCTTACGTGTCTTATTACATAAAAACTTTAAAAAAAAATAACAACATTGTTTTAAAAAGAAATGAGTAGGAAAACTGGTTCTTGATTCTGCATTATGAAAGTGGTAGAAAACAATATTATCCTTAATCAATATTTTTTTCAAAATTAAGTTTAAAATTTTAAATCAAGATGTCGCATTCAAAGCTAATTTACTTGTCCATGCAAACCGCGGGGATAGCCAATTACAAAAATGGTGAGGATCAGCATGGTCGGTAACATCAGATGAACGCAAAAACCGTCAGATTCTGACGTTTTTTGCGTTCATTTTTACTTTAACCACTCAATAGTAAAAAAAAAAAAAGAAGGGGATTTGGGCTCGTTTTATTTGGCACTGCCAGATAATTCGAATTTTGTAGCATCCTGGTCGGACTCAAAAATTTAGGGCATGTCCTACAAACCGGGGTAATACCAATATACAAGGTGTTTGTTTTAAAGTGTTCCAGTCGAATTGCAGAAGAACAAACCAAAAATTCAAAAATCTGTTGAAACAGTTAAATTGATCCTTGACCTTGGAATCACGATGAACCATTTTGTAACTTTTCAATGATTTCAGATATAAAAAAAATGTCAATTGCAAAGTTATAGAGTACAAAATAAAAAATAGCATGATAATATTCAAACAGAAAGTAATCAGGCCGTAACGCAATCTAATTTGCATAGTCAGAAGTAACTCAGGAGAAGTAATTGTGGGACATGGCAGTGGCTATGTAGCAATGCCAACAAGATGTTTGGCATCACAGACGTGAGCTTCTGTCTCATCGTGTTGACAATGTTCTACAAAGTGTGAGAATTGTCACTAATCTGCATGTCAGGCATACAGACAATGTTTTTTAGCTCTAGCTACTTGGCTGGGCCAAGTTGAGTCCTTGTTGGCCAATTGGAGTCATTGGAAAGCATCAGGTTGGCATCTGGGATGCCATAGTATTTTGTACTAAGTCTTGGGAGACAATGTGCTTAATTAGTTTGTGTTTAGGCCATGTCTGTGCTGCAGTAAAAGCAGAAACATTGGAAGATGTTTATAAATGTTTACGAAAAAGACTTCATACTTGTGTTGCTGCTAATGGACAACATTTTGAACATTTTGTAAAGTTTATTTTTGTTTAATTTTCTTAGTTATTGTTTTTTGAAACAGTGAAGCTACACTGTATTGCATTTTATGTTATTACTTATTTCTCATCCAACAAATAAAGTCAAATACTGGTAAAGCAACTTTTTCTTAGCAAACGAACCATGCTCTACAACTTTGCAATTGAACATTTTCTCACATCTCAAATGGTTTAAAAGTTAAAAAATGATTCATGATTCCAAGCTCAAGGGTCAATTTTCATGGTGCCATTAAAATCAGCACCTAACACTTCCTATTTAACTGTTTCAACAGATTTTTGAATATTTTGTTTGTTCTTCTGCAATTCGACTGGAACACTTTAAAACAAACACCCTGTATGTATCTTTAAAAAATCTACGTTTGCGGAGTAAATGTGTTCTGTTGCTTCAAATTGGCGCCAGAGTGCACTATTACCACGCTATTACCACCGCGTCGAAAATTGAATAAAAACTTACTTTTTCTTAAATGAAAGCCTGTATTACACGCAAAAATACGGAAAAGTCTAGGGATTCAGATAAATTGCGTTTACTTTTTATTTTCTTACAGTACATGAATTAAACCACTGTTTCAAATTTTTATTATTATTTACAATTATAACTGGAAAAAATCTGACCAATGATGATACTACAGAAACTCTATGGATACCACAAGTAATAATTGCAAATGGAAAACAGCCAATTATTTCCTATTTTGATCGAGAAATTGTTTGTTAATATTAACCATGAATTAAACATTTTTATTACGATAACTTTAACTCATTATTCGCACGAATGACAACATTCATATATTTAAATTTTTTGATGCGAACGAAATACTCAAATCTACTCTTTTATCCCTCGCGAGATTTTTCAATGGTCGAGTATCAAAACGCCTATTTCTGCTGTATGATAAATCATAGACAATTTCACATCTTGACAAAGAAGAAATTTCTAACAAATACGCAATGCCATTTTTCCCCAGTGTATTACACAAAACTACGAATAAATTTCTTAATTTCTTGTTCGTTAAACCTGTTGCCATTTGTGCCGCGAGTGCGTCGAAGTAGCCTTCGCATTGTTGTATCGTTAAACTGTTCAAATTGGGACATTTTTCGAAAAAAATCAAAAGATTGTTACTAGTGCAGGACCAATAATATATCTCCAAGCAAATAACAGAACGTAATACACCCTTAAATTTGGTAGTTGCAAAGTTTCCCAGCAACTCGCCCGATCTACCTCCTAATCTCAATGTGGTTAGTTTATCAAATTTTGAAAACGTTTTCAACATAGTTGGCGTTACGCAACTGCAACTCAGCATCAGCGAAGTCAGAACTGGACAAGTATTAGAAGCTATTTCCAAAACAGACTCAATATCATCGCAAGTGTTAAACAATTTTAACATTTTTAGGTTATATTTAAGCTCCTGCATATCCTCTGGTAATGAACGCAGTAAATCGTAATCATCAAACTGAAACTCTTCCAGCATTGGCATATTTCTTAGCACAAGAAAAGCACTTTCCAGTTTACGGACAATGGTAAACCGAATTTTAAGAATTCTCAAACTTAACTTCGCTTTAGATTCTGATTTACAGAGTAACTCAATGTCATAATCGGATATGGGGGAGTAATTGACGTCAAGTTCTTTCAAAGAAAGAGTTGCCAAAAACGAGATTGCGTTGTCTTCCAACATTACTCGATTCAACACAAGTTTCTGCAAATTGCACGACAAATGTGCCAATCGTTGACAAGTTTTGGCCGATACACGACTGAACGGTGGCAATTGAAGTTCTTTCAAATGCTTAAAAAAATAAAATTAAAATATTAATACAATTTTTTTTTTAAATTAAACGAAAATCTACTCACTTTCATTTTACACCCACTAATGTCGAGTAAATAATTGAGATCAAACATTAAAGTTGAATGCTCAAACAAAAGCCTCAGCTTCACTTGTCCTTTGTAAATGAAAATTACAACGTGCCATGTTGACACAGACTCTGCGTAACAATTCATAAATCTGAACAGTAATTCATCCAGTACAGTTCGAGCTATTTAAAAGAAAATAATTTATAATAAACTGTTTCGATTTTCGAAGCAAACTTACGAAGCTGCTGGATGTAGCCAGACACTTCTCCAATTTTTCCCACTGAATTTTTATCATACTCATTAATTTTTAAATGATGCAGTAAATTTGCGAGCGATTTAAAAGCAAAATCACCCAAACGTTTCACCTTCTTCCGTTTCAACTTTTCCATCAGATCTAACGTTCAGTCTCCATTCAAAATCACAAAAATTCGATACGAATCCCCAGAATCCCCACTAACGACGCGCAGGGTTTGCAATTGCGTAATAAACATTTCTCAATTTGTTCCACGTGGAAAAACACAACCAAGGCCTTTTCTTTTATATTCCTTCCCGTTTGGGTTTATTTTTATATTTACGGTTTTGGCTAATTTTCAACGCGAAAATAACAGCAACGTCATCCATGATCAGTGGGAAACAAAACATTAACATCCGCGCAAATTTCAATTGCTAGTCACGTCGCAAACTCTAAAAACATCATCTTTAAAGACGTGGAAAATTTGCTAAGCCAGTAAATTTTATTCGACAGAACACATACAAGTAAAATATCGTACTTAGAAAATACCATATTACAAAAAAACGAAAAAAAAAAGATAGAAGACCGTCTACGGAATCAAACTATACGATAGAAAATTTTCTTAACTTAACTGCAACATCTGATAAAATTACAAGGCAACATACCTGTACAGACTTAACAAATCAGCAAAAGTACACGCATATTTTTACTGATCAACAGAGTAAATCAAAAAAAGCCATTTTCCCTTTAAAAAGAAAAAGAAAATCTCTCCTAATTATTGTTATCTAACAAATCCATCTGTACAGTCAAGTGCAGAATAAATTAACTTGCACGGGCAATCATTTAGTGAAATTGAACCCAAGTATTATATATATATCATATGTATACTGCAATAATTTGTATTTCTTAAAAAAAATAATAGAAAAAAAAAAAAAAAAGAGACCTCCAAATCAAATTCTACCAAAATATTGTCATCACCTCCCCCCTATTAAATCGAATGTTAAAACGGAAACGAAAAACATTATGATTTTAACATTCAGGTTTATCAGATAAGAAATTAACGAGGAAAAAAATTCAATAAATCTTTACAATGAATGGTGACAATGTTATCTAAACTTTCTGAAATCTCTTTTTAGGAATGTTAAGTTTTCCTCGCTGATTTTTCAATTATTGCACACCATTCAATTGCAAGTGTTTTCACAGAAATAAAGAAACCAGAATAAAGCAAAAAATATTATATTTTAGACACCAAAACTTTGTAATACAGAATTTTTCTTTTTGGGTTTTTATTTTTTATTTTTATTTTTTTTTTTTACTAATTATAATCATTACACTTAAACTTCCTTCAATTAAATAGTTAATTTGGTGCCTTAAAAAGTATTTTTTGTATACAAATTAAATACGCTAATCAAAGAATTTGGGGGCAAATAAAGCAGTGATGTCACATGGTTTCAGATTAATTCGGTTTAATCATATATCATGCGAGGTTGACAACAAAAATGAGAAATCTGTCCCAGTTTTAGCCATTAAATTAGAATTTTTTTTTTATCTCAAAGATTTATACACATTTTTCAATGATTTTTAGTGGTCATATTATAATTAATACTTTTTTTTTTGCAACAATTTACCATTTTTTGTGTCAAATCTGCCTGCTATTAAAGGTCTAAATCTTGTTCAACAACAACCCGAACCCTGTTTTGTGACAGGCGTTGCATTATTAATGTTCACATTAGGTGAATTAGCATTTACGGAGGATGGTGGACCCATTCGATTTTTAATTTCCGCTGCCATCGTCATAAATGCCTGTTCGACATTGGTGGAATTTTTTGCACTCGTTTCCAAAAACGGAATTCCCAGCTGAGTAGCGTATTCCTTAAACAAAACAAAAATAACTTGTACAAAATTCAGAAAACTCAACAATTACAACGATTTACCGTGGCTGTAGCGTAATCTACGATTTTCTTTGTGGTTAGGTCAGATTTATTTCCAACCAAAAGTTTATTCACAGTTTCACAGGCATAACGGTCAATTTCTTGTAACCATTGCTTCACGTTGTTAAAAGACTCCTGCGAAAAATGATTAAGCAAAGTTTTATATCAATGTAAACTATTAAATAACACCAGAGATTCTAAAGATTATCAATTTGTCTCATTCAACTCATACCATAACATCGTAGGCGTATTCATAAAGTCATGTCTAACTTGCAGTTAAACAAGTTTTGTTGTTTATATGTTGTGCGCATGCAGTTAAATCGAGAACAACCAGTTTAAATGTTGTTTAAAATGCTGCTTAGTTTAAATTACTTCATGAATTACCTATCATAGTGTTAAGAGGAGTGTTATGAGGAGTGTCACGAGTCACAGTCGTGAGTAATGACCAATATACAAATATTACACTTCACCAAGTTTCTGAAATACTCAGAATCTCCGATTGTAGCATTATAATTACTTGATCTGTGCAATCATAAACAACAATGATGCCATGTGCGCCCCTGTAATAACTAGAAGTGATTGTGCGAAATCTTTCTTGCCCAGCTGTATCCCACTAAAAACAAATGAGCAAAATTCAACTATACATTATTTCATTAACTGTATGAAGTAAACTTACAATTTGTAGTTTTATTGTTTTGCCATCCAATTCTATCGTTCTAATTTTCTGAAATTAAAAACGTAATTTCTCAATTTATTTTCTCTCATTAAAACAACCAAATCTTACAAAATCGACTCCAATTGTACTTATATAACTTTCTGTATACGTATCATCCTGAAAAGCAAAATAAATCGGATAATGAGCATAACAAATTATTTCAGAAAAACAACAACGCCCATAATAATATTCATTTACAAGGTTTAAGTTTTACTTACTGCAAATCGTAATAGTAGGCAAGACTTTCCTACACCCGAGTCTCCGATAAGTAAAAGTTTAAACAGATAATCGCTGCAAATAAAAATTAGACATTTTTAATTTTCAAACAAACAAATTCGTCATATTTACGGTCAATTTACAAAGTGTTTTACAACATTCCGCGAAGATGTTTTCCAAAAAATAAACACTTTTTCTTACATCAAATTCAAACTCGAAAGCGAAGAAAGCAATATAAAAAAATTTCTTTTGTTATCGTTTGTTTCGCAAGCGATACCAGCTGCTTCTTGTACGCGTCAAGTTAGGCTTAGTTTTGGATGACGTAGATATGTTTATTCGATACATTTCCCCGAGTTTATACAGATACTTACTATTCAGGATTGAGTGCTGACATAGTTCGATGTTTGCTCTATTCTCTGCGTAAGAAAACTATCGGCTCGGCCGTCAACAGTTTACTGTATTGGAGGGTGTTTAAAGAACGTTTAGTCAGACACCCTCAAAATGGCTGCCACCTCCTCTAGATTCCAATTATGCCTAGAGGGTTCGTGATATTTCGTCACCACTACGTCACAAAATGTACAGTTCATGCGATTTTCAATGCCGGCTGGGAATCATATAGTTCGGATGATTCATAGTTCGGTGATTCTATGTTCGTTTTCTATACCAGTTGGTCCTTTAGTTAAATTTGAGATATTCCGTGAGAAACAAATAAAAATACAGAAAAAAAATGGGAAATATGCTGTCGAAAAACAAAACACAATATTTCAATGGTTCCATTCCTTGATTTCTAATCTGTTTCTTGATTAACAGATATTTTACAATTTTTTTTAAAATAATAATAATTTGTATGACATATTTTTTTCTTTCTAATTTAGAATAGCTACGTTCATTCTTGGTTTTTTTATTTTAAAAATACGTTATGGAAAACGAGAACAATGTGAATAAATTCTGTTCATTACTCTCATTGTTACATTCTATTTTTCTACCGTAAGATATTGAAGCAAAATCCTATATGCTCTTCCACACTTCTGATTTTCCACAGGTGCTTACCACACGTCAATAACAACACTGTTATGTTGACGACAGTGGTACAGAACAAGCTCAAATAATTTCTCTGCTGATTTCGGACATCAAAACATACTTGCTTCTTTCAAGAAAAAATTATGTCTCTTAGAACATGCAAAAAGTAATAAAATTACGAGAACAAACACAGATTGATATACCAACTCAAAAACGTGCTGTTACAGAAAATCTTTAATAAAAAAACAAGAAGAACAAACTGCGCGAGAAAAGAGAACTGCAGAATTATTAACGTGCGAAAAGGCATTTTCTTTGGCGCAGCAAAACACAATTATCCAATTGCGAGAAAAACATGCGTATGTAGTTGCATTTGAAATTTGATTCCAGATTTTTGTAGGTTGCATTTATACAGTGAGCAGCTTCAAAATATTCAGGAAGAAAATAATGCTTTGATTTTACAACTGGCAGAATCTGAAGATGGAATTCAAATTATGCAAGCGTATATGCATGAGCAGTCTGAACAACATACGGCTGAGGTAAAACTAGACAAATCAATTTTACAGTGCTGCTTTTAACAAATTAACGAAATACTATACAGCTTGCGAGGTTGGACTACAGACGTAATGAAGCGATTTCACAAAAACAGAAAGAATTGGAAGATAAAGTAAAATAAATTCTTATTATTAATTACTAATTGCCAAGCATTCATTTCTGTATTAGGAACTGAATTATAAAAATATAATTTCGGCTCTTGAAAAGAAGTTAAACGTTGCTAAAATAGAAATATCTTATTTGAAAAACTACAAAAAACCTCATTTTGACGCGATAGTTCAAACCAGCGTTGAAGCAGCTACAGTTCACTGAATTTTTTTTACGAGTAAAAACCGATAAATAAACATTGACATTCTTTTAGAGATTTTCTGCTCAGCGAACAATTCCTCTAAGTGAGCATTTGGCAACGATAAAAAGTATAAAAGAAGAATTCTACAAAGAAAAGTTTAAAATTCATGATGAGTACCAAGAAAAATTGTCAAAAATGACTGACCAGAACCAGAAAAAGTATTAGGACACAATTGAAGTATATAATCCGATATTCATTACAACGTTGCAGAGAAACAGACAATTCAATCGTTGATAAGCGAAACGTTGAAAGTTACAAACTGTGCGAAGGTTCAAAAATAGTAGCCACATTGGAACAACAAAATAGTGCCAAAAATAAAAAGAAAATGCAGGAGCTTATAGAGTACTATTTAAAATGTCTGGATGAAAAAAGTAGGCAATGCCGAAGACAACAAGATTTGATTCAAAAGGTGCCGCATGATCTAATTCTATACCAAATATTAACATTCTGCCATCATGTTTATTTCCTTCTATTTTTGCACAGTTGCAAATACTGAAAAAACGTCAAGCAGATAAAATTCAACTATTAATAAAAAGCGTTAATCAAAAGAATACATCTCAAAGTACTACGACTCGTGATTTGAAAAATCTACTGACTAAACGAGATGTTTCAGTGGTCAAAAAATTAGTCCAGCAAGTTGTAGTCCAAAGTTCTGAGGTGAAAAATTGCTTATGATAGTTTTTTTCTTTCTAATTTTTTTTTTTTTGTCAGCAGAATTAATTTGGAAGCAAAAAGAACATTTTACATACCGAATCTTGCTCAGAAATTTTGTTTTAAAAAAATCAAAATATTGATATAGAAAACTTTAAAATTATTGTCTTTATGGTGTATCGACATCAACGCTGCCTGTTTATTCATAAATAAAAAAGCTTAAACCTTTGACATTTTGTTTTAGATTCAAAACATTTATACTGTACAATGTTAGTTTAGATTCTCGGTTAGGTTATGCTTAAATTAAAACCTGAATTATGCTAAATTAACCAGCAAGTCAGATATTAAAGCTCCGCAGGCAAGCCCAATTCCGAAAAATAATGCAATCATGGAGCCAGCCATTTCTTTTTGTTGCGGTTGCACTTTTCTGTAATATAAAGAAATTAATTAATTAACAAAAATTAATCTGTAATAAACATACTTAGGTGCGTATAAAGCTGCCAAATTCATGAGATAACCGTTGCTCAAACCCAATGTAAGGTTCAACAAAACAAAAGCAACATCATTATTAAATATGACTGATAAACGACGATCCGGTTTCGAAACGTTACAGAACATCATTAATGGAATCAGACCTAATCGAAATGTGGAGAGTAAGGGAAGCCAGTAACTTCCACTTTTGGGCTAATTAAAAGAAAACCACAAATGTACTAAAACCAAGCATTGTACGTACAGTTCTTTATTGTACTAACCAAACGGAGCATTCCAGATACTATTCTTCCAGTCAGATCTCCCAAATTAAATAATAAAAAACAAGCAACAGGTATAAAAAATTGATCTAAAAAAGAAAAAAAGAAATAGAATTTTATTTTAACAGCTCACGCGACACAATTTACTTGTTAAAGCAGTTTTATTTTGGACATTAACCGATACGACCAACACGGCAAGAGAGGGATAAACAGCTAAAGTAGTGAAAAACGTAATAAAACCCACATAGCCATCGGTGCTAATCTAAAAAAAAAATATTAAAACCGAAGAAATAATAATTAAAATACGTATTATTAAAAAAATATTCAAATTTGCACCAATTTTAATGTAGAACAAAAATAGCTTTTGTTTACTCCTTGAATAATATCACGACATTCTGCTTCATTTTCTAATTCTTTCATTTGATATAAATAATACCGGTAATAAGTCTACGAAACGAACCAATATTAGTGATATAATCCAAAAACCTCGATTCTTACAGTAATCTTACTCGTTTTTGTAAACAAAAATAAGTAAGAAATCCTAAAAATAAAGTTACAAGAGCAGCTAAAAAAAAAATGAATCCCGTGTCTTGATCAGGTAAATTGAACGCTAATGCAATTATTCCACATATGACAGCAAAAACACCGCCTAAAGCCTGCCAATGCATTTAAAAAGTATTAAACAACTTAGTTTCAAATTAGAAGGAAGTAAAGAAATTATACTTGTCCATTCATGTTAGCCTGCATATAGCGGCTAGGAAAACATGCAGCCAAACCCATCACAGCTCCTTGAAATATGGAGGAACACGCTAACCACAAAATAAAAATTAATTTAAATTTAAAAATAAAAATAACATAAAATTCATTCCTTTACCGTTCAATGCAGCAATCGTAGCCATTGTAATTGAGAAAAATGTCAGCTGCCCTGTAAAATTATGATTTCAAAGCAATTACAAAAGGCAAATTTTTCAAGAGATTTAAATTTCTAAAATAACCACTTGCATTTATCAGTATCAATTTTTGTGAGTACAGTTGTAAGAATAAATAAAATTATCATCCCAATTAATGATCCAATAAGACGAATTTGATGAGAAACTCTGTTGCAAAATCGAAAACTTAGTTACGGTATATACATTTCGTATTAAAAAATATTCACCTTTTACTAATTACAGCATTTATGAAATAAAATACAACAGCTGGCACGCACGAAGCGATGCTCATATAACTAGTAAAATATGTCTGCAGATCAGTTCTAGTATCGTCAAAAGATGGGTGGGACGAGTTTACATTACGAAATTTATACATCCAATACTGAAAAATAAAAAATTAAGATTAAAAAACCAACTAAAAATTTTATTTCGGTCATAATACCCCTTCTGCCGTGATAAAAAAGCTCCACGAAACGACTATAATAATGCCGTAAAATAAAAATGTTATGTAAACACAATTCCACCTGAAAAGAAAAAATGCATTAATCAGATTGGTGCGACAAACGCAATTCGTCGAAGCTTTTACTTGTCCATTGGTTTGCTGGACGGTGCAAATTGAATTTGACGAACATTTGTTGTTTGCCTACTCTGAAGGTGTTCATCGTCATCATCTTCTTCGGATGCATTTCGATCCATTAAACTCTCTTTTTCCATGATGGAGAATTTGGATTAAGCCAAAAAAAATTAGGCTAATTCAGTTTTTAGTTTTCTCCGCATCTTTGATAGTAACAAGCCTTGAACGGATAACGACTCTATTGTTACAAAATCAATAAACTAAAAATTGCAATTATTGTGCCGTGATAAGTGTATGTTAAAAGAATATGTTGCTGCTTGATGCGCTTGCTGTTTCCAATCCTATGGACTCTTGATCGAGATTGGAATTAAACAAGTGGTCAAACGGGGAAGTATAATTTTAATTAAAGTAGTTTTACAATTCAATCACCAGATGACACTGAGTGGCGTTAAATTTTGTTGTTATAAATGATTTAATTAATAATAAGGCGAAAACAGTAAATTCTGAATTTATTTCGTACGGATAAATATAATTGTATTTATATCATTATGTTTGAATTGGTTCCCGCGATTCTTCGCGCGATTTTTTGGCTGACGTCACTGCACCGTCTAGCGTGATTTCAACGGTGGGATGAGTAACTTGATAAAGCAATTTTTCAGCGATGATTTTTTTTTAAAAAAAAAATAAGACTATGCGGTTTTAATTTTCGATAAAATTGGATAAATTTTTGTTTTTACACTGCAGAGTATAAATATCTGCTTCAAAAAAATTATTTTAGTAATTAAGCATGAGTGCATTCAATATTTCATCTTAAAGTGATTCAATTGACTTTAGTTTCTTTTATGACGCGTTTTATGCCATGAAGTCTTCAAACGACTTGTGTTAATCATGACGCAAAACACGCCATAAAAGAAACTAAAGTGGCTTTAAGGTGACATATTAAATGCACCCATTGATTCATTATATACAACTGTCGATCTATCTTCTAACTACTTGTTGCCTCTCGTAAACATGAATTCAGTAAGTTTAGAACGAACAGCAATTTCAGTAGTGGCTCCTTTGCTCTTTTTTGGCGAAGATGAATTGTCCTCAGCACGGGGTTGTCTTCGCTTTTTGGGTGGCGCAGTGGAGTCTGTACTCACTGAATCGTCACATTTCTAATCGACAATTAAAATATGAATAATTATACACTTACATTTTTAAAACAATCAAAATCATAAAAACCTGCTTCTCCTTTTCATTCATTTCATTGTACAAATCCTTTCCTCGTTTCTTCAAATCGGTAGCACTTAGATTTGGATATTCAGCTCGCAATCCTGCCTCGTTAAGTTCAAACCAACTCTTAAGAGTCCTGCGTAAATGATTAAATTATAGTAAATTTCCACATTCATATAAATCGAGCCTAAACTCACGCTTTTTTTGGGCCGCCACGTTGTCGGGTTGTTTTTTTTGTTGTAGCTGGGCTTAGTTTCTGTCAAAGCAAATTAATAAACAAATATTAGAGTATTTTTCGATTAAATTCCTAAAAATCAAACCTTCAAGTTTTTCTCTTTTTGTTTGCCAACATTGTTTGTAAGTGTATCAAAAACTCCAGCACCTTTACCAGTTTCGATCGATTTTTTTGGAAGAGTAGCAGTCTTTTTGAATGGATTTTTATTTCCATCGTTGGATATCGATTCAACTTGCTGTTTAGCTGCGCCATTAACAACTGGACTGTTGGCACGATGTTCAACTTGCTGTTTAGCCGAGTCATTAATAACTGGACTGTTGGCACGATGTTCAACATGCTGTTTTGCCGTGCCGCAATCGTCAGAAACGTTGACACTGCTCTCGACTCCCTGCTTCAATATCGCTTTAACAACTGGAACGTTCGATTTGACCGCAACTTGTTTATTTTCTGTCGCTTTACTAACTGGAATGCATTTTTATTTAATATTAAAAGTTAAACTAGATCATTATATTGTATTTCCGTTACCAGCTGAAATGACCTTCTCCCGAGGTTTGAAACTAGCCAATCCCTCCATTGAATCATCAGAATCATCAGTCTCAATTACAGTTTGTGGCTCTCTTCGTATTTCTTCGCCTCCTTTCCGTGTAGCGCTAATTTCTTCTCTACTCTTCTCATACGCTATGTCATTTAGCCTGTGTGCCAATTGCAAATGGTTTTGAGACGACGCATATTTGATCGCTAATTGTACGGCGTAAGACGTAGGCATAAGTTCGCAAATCTCCACAGCTCGATATCCGCGGTCGGAATTACAAGCCAGCTGATAATGAAAACATCAATTAACAACTCGTATTACAAACACAATTTCATTATTACCGCAAACGCTTTCATTAATGTCGTTGTTAACGCTTTATCCGCATCCATCTTCTGGCGTTCATGCGCGGGATTGTCATGCTCAATACGCATTAAAGTATCGTTGACAAGTTTTTGATACCATAGAGATTCCTGCAGCAAAACAGCAACAAAAATATGTAAATTTTGATATTTTGTTGAAACAAATTTCTCTAGTTTACTTCAAGTTGGCCCTTTTCCGTATTCAATTCGCATAAAGACAGTTGCATCGGAACGGACGCCATTATAGGTCGTGGCAAAGTAGGTGGGTATCGGGACCCCTTGCAGGGAAGACCCCTGAAGAATAAAATGCCGTATTATAATTTAATCGCCTTTAAATTTACGGATCTTCGTACCAAACACTTTTCTGAAGTTCACTGATTGCAACAACAAAAAAATGGTCCGATCTGCCTTTGACTCCCGCTTTAGTGTTACACACTTGCAACCAAACATTTCCCATGCTTTGCCTCAACACCGTGACAATCCCGTCAGAGTCTACACACGCCGGAGCACCGTACTCTGAAAACCTAAATAGAAACGAGTCAGCATCACCAATCGTACAATAAATTAGTTTTCATGCCATTTTTCTACGTACCCTATCCACGTTAAAGTGCTTTGCGGACTAAGAGATAATGGCACGTTGGAAAACAATATTTTTCTCGTTAAAACGGCTAAAACAAGAATAGCTAAACATTGTTCTCCAGGTAAGCCTCCTCCGAGATGATAAGCCACGATCAACTGCTCATGGTGGCCATTCATGCTCACCACAGGACCGGGAAGGGAAATCGCGTCGAGTTGTAATCCTCCAATCGTAAACATTCGCAACATGCGCTGACTTGTAGCCGTAGCTAACCAGCCGTCGCCAGCAGCAACCGCCTAAAACAACAATGTTAAGTAAACCAAAATCGTAACATTACACTTTATCTTACTTGTATATTTTCATTATTAGGCATATTCACAGTCCATTCGTTATTGGAGTCCCACGAGCGAAAATGCTTGCACATCAACGTACTAAAAATCAATTTCAAACAATTTGTAAAATTTTGAGCACTTTTTAAACCTAGACTTACCTGGACCTATCCTCCTCGGATTCGTTTGCAAAAATTACGGCTTCCTCCGTGAGAGCAGCTAATACATAATTCGAATTGTTGTTTAAATGCATCGAGTGATATGTTGCTGAATCGTGAAACTCTATATCAAAAGAATTTTCCTCTTCGGTATTGTGATGTATAATGAAACCAAATGGATTCCACGCCTTAAAATAAATATCACAATTAATCGTCAAATTTTAATTCTTTAATATTGCAAAACAATATCAAACCATAAATCGGTGGCTGAGGTGAGAAGGAGTTGACCCAGGTTGAAAAGATGATTGAAAATTGTTCTTGAAATGGCTATTAGAAAATTTACTGGGATAAATTTCAGAAACTGTAGAGAAATTATCCACGTCATCCCCATCGTCAAATGCAGTTTTTGTTTTAATTCCATTTGAAATAGAAGCACCAGATTGAATTTGATTGCGTGGTTTAGGGACATCGCTAGAATTATCGTCAATATTACTAAGACCGACAGTGTCCGCCTTAATTTGAGAGATTGAAAAACTGTTTTCGTTGTCACTGTCATCTCCAAATGGTTCATCAAACGCCGCCATCACGTCGTCCTAAACTCAAACTTTTAATTAAAAAACAATTTATGTAAAAAAAAAAATCTGTTTAAATACCGGTATCTCTGTTGATGAAATTTCATTGACATTATCATTCGATTCCATATTTCGTATATGCAGCTGCCCCTAAATATAAATAAAAAAGTTTATTTGTGTGGTTTGTAATTACAAAAAAATAAATAAATTATACATCGTAATCACAATAAGCCATTTCGTCTCTACGCTTAGGATTCCAACAAAATCCTGTAATACCAACTCTTTTTTCATTCTGTGAACTAGAATTGAACACGTTTAAAATCCGTTGGTACATTATGATCACAAATCTACAATTTTCACTCACAATTTAAGGCATTTTTCTTTAGAAACATCCCAAACTACAACTATTCCATTAACCGACCCGGCAGATACAAGCCCATACTTGGAAACAGCACAAACTGATAAATCCTATTTTAAAATAAAATAATGTAAAAATCTCAGTTTTTAATTCAATACTCATCTTACCGCATCTATTCTGTCGTCTGTAAGCGTACACAGCAAATCCCAACTACCTCTATTATATATTTCAACTTGTTTTCCTCTAGGAATAGCCAGAAACTGAAAACAAAACAATTTAATCCTTCAATACGGTGATTGCAGTAAGACAGTTTTACCTTTCCAGACCCAGTGTCCCAAGCAACATGACCTACAATTTTTGAATTTCTATTGAAAAATAAAAACAACAACAAGTTGTTATTTTAAAAAAAATATTTTTTTTCTCAAAAGTCTTACTCCACTGAATTGCTCTTAGGCAAAATCCCATCCCACGATTTCACTTTTTCGTACGTCTTCAAATTCCAGACGCACACTGAACCATCACAACTAGACGACAACTTAAACAAACGAAAACAGAACGACAATATAATATTTTTAAAAACAACAATTCAAATTAGGTAAATTCTACCAAAAATTCTCCGTTAGGATCGACATCAACACAGAGAACTGGCGCCTCGTGCTTTAACTCTTTAAAAGTTCTATCCTTGCGATTTATAACGCGAATAGTAAAATCACTAAAAATAAACGAATAAATAATTAATCAGCAGTTTTTAAATAATAAAAACGGTCATTTACCACGACGCAGCACATAAAATTGTTCCTTTTTTATTTGATGACAGGCATGTAACGGGAGCCGCCAAGAAACTGAGATAACCTTCTGGCTCTAACTCTGGAAACGACATCATGGGGATTCCATTGCTATCGTTTGAGACGAAAATAAGATGTTTCTGCAAGTGTAATTTTATTTATGTTATCAAATTCGGTGAGTTAGTCAGACAATTCCTAATACCTCGACAAAAAGAGCATGCACTCTTTCTCCTACTGGATGAGTTGTTATTACATCGTATTCCGGATACTCCCAAATCCGTAATCTTCCGTCCGATCCGCACGTGACGACATGGCTGAAAGAAAAATTGGTAACAAATCTGTTTTCAATCCACTCGGAAAAAAAAGTTCTTACTCTCCATCAGGATGGTAAGCTAACGATGTGTGGCCTTCGATGTGAGCCGATCTGTCAATATTTGCTTCAAACGCCTTGCATTTCGCCATAACTATTCCGCACAAAGTTTGTCAACGACTCGGTACTTCTCCAGCTGACCGACGAGGAGAATAATAATAATAATACTATAGACGACTAAATTCCCGCTAAAACATTTCAGCCAATCACGACGCGTCACAAAGTGCACGAAAATGCGAACCTATTTTTAATAAATTTTACGTCGTGTTAATTATAATAATTTCATATTTATAATTACTCGTTAAAATATTCGTAACATTTTTTTAATGTTAAAAAAAATCTAATAGCTTTTACGCTATTTGACCAATCGCATTTCCAAATTAACATAACATGAAGCCATCGATGCGCGCGCATCACCCAGTTTTCTGTCTTCGTCATGAGTTGATGAATGGGAGACCGCTGCGATTAAGTGAGGGAAGTTGTTCCTAACTGCGTCATTTGACGACAGTTTGCGCGAAGGTGTGAGCAACATTACACTCGATGATCAGGTAAAACATTAATCGTATTGGTTTCGGAATATTTTTCCGAACATATGTTTGTAATAGCCTCAGTTGAGTCGAGTTCCTTAAGAGTAATTTAAAGTGAACATGGCTGTCCGCTAAATGGGTTGTGACCTCGTTAAAGTTCTTCACTCTTTCACTTTAAATTTAAAGCCTTACAGTTTCTTGATCCTTGTTTTGTTCCCTTTCTGTCTTTTCACACGTCTAGTTCCATCATGCCAGTGGATTAAAGCGGCCATTTATTCGAAATTCAACATTTTCCATGGCCGAGTCGAACAAACCGATAGAAAACGACAAGGAGAACGCGACCAACTCCAACCCCAAACAAACGACAAAAACTCAAGAAGACGGAATAACCGAGGAACATAAAACAGTCGAGCACGACGCGAGATGTTGCCGCGCGGCGGATGGCGCCAGCGCCAGCGCCAGCGACAGACGCAAGTTCCGTTCGCTGACATTCTGTCGGAGATACAAATCAAAATCGAAGGAAAGTGCCAAGAAAAGAAAGGGACCATGGTGCTTCAAACTGAACTGTTGTCGCGTACGGAAGAACCTGGACGCCGCCGAGATACCGGAAGCGAACGTGAACTGCGAGGCGTGCGTTTGTACCGGTTACCGTCGCACCGACGAGCACCACCTCGGCGCCGGAGTTGTGTTCGAATCGACACCGCCGAATGAAAGGCGCATCGTCGATTACCCGCGATTCACGCGTTCCGCGTCGTCCGACGACGGGAAATCGATGGTGCAAGTCGTGGACGTGAACCAGCTTTCGCCGAAGGATTTTTCGGCCGAAGATTGCGACGAACGAGCGCGAGCGGAACGCGCGCGAGAGATCGAAGAAGGAATCGAGCCACCGCCGGGTTATTTGCTGTCTTCGCGCGAGATGTTCGGAGCCAGTAACCCCCAGTTGTCGTATCTGTCGTCGGTGTTTCATTCGCGACTTTCGCTTAATTTTCTTCCACGCGCGTCGCTACCACCGATCAAATTGGTGGACACGCTGCAGCAGCGAGCGGAGACGCCTTTTCTGCAGAGAGTCGTCCACACCCAAGTAGATTACATTCATTGTCTAGTGCCAGATCTATTAGCCATTGCAAATTGCCAGTTTTATTGGGGGAAAATGGATCGTTACGAAGCCGAAAAACTACTGGAAAATCGACCTGAAGGGACATTTTTACTACGGGATTCTGCCCAAGAAGAGTATCTTTTCAGTGTGTCGTTTCGTCGTTACGAACGTTCGTTACACGCGAGAATCGAGCAATGGAATCATCGTTTCAGTTTCGATTCGCACGATCCGGCCGTGTATTCGTCGGAAACTGTGTGCGGACTTATCGAGCATTACAAAGACCCGAACAGTTGCATGTTTTTTGAACCGATGTTAACCACGCCTCTGAATCGCACCAAGACGTTTTCCTTGCAACATTTATGCCGAGCTGCTATCTGCAATAATGTGACCTACGATGGGATTAATAAAGTACACCTTCCGAAATCACTTAAAACTTATTTGAAGGAATATCATTACAAACAACGTGTTCGTGTCAGACGCTTTGATTTGGAACAATGATTCAATGGATGATTGAATGAAATGTGATTACTGCGAAGCAATCAGTGTGATAATAGTGACTCAAGAAATTTAAAAAAAAAAAAAATTAAAATAGGTGCGGGATCTGGAAAACGGAAAATATCTACAAATGAGGAGATAGTGAAATGTGACCACGCCTTTACATATTTTTAGATAGAAACAATTGAATTATTTCAATCGATGTTCCCGTTCATGATGAATTGATATAAAGGTGTGGTGAAAAAAAAAAAAAATTGAAAAATGAAGGTGTGGCATTTCCCTCACTCGTTACTCATTTCAATATCATTTTATTTTTGTTGAAAGTTTCTCATATTAATTTCCATGAAATATCAGCTTAAAGTTTTATAATAGTCGATGGTAAGTTGAGGTTTGAACCACTTTGTATTCAATGAGAAGCTTCCTCCCATAATGTATCACGTTGTAGTATATCCTGTGACTTCTTTGTATTGGATACAGGATGCCTTTTCCGATTGACTGCTATCATTTGTACTCATTGGTAGATTCTCAGGGAATGGAATTACTCAAAAAGTATTTGTAAGATTCGAAAATGGAATTTTTTTTGTTTAATTTTCTTCACCGTTTAACATGTAAACACTTTTTTCGCCAAGAGCTGATATTTCATCTTATTTTTTGAAAAGTTTTCTTTTATGGCTTTCGTTAATTGGTTGTATGAAAAATAATATTAATCTAGTTGGTACGATTAACAAATTTGTAAAAAAAAAAAAAACTAAAAAAAAAATTGTGACGAAATATAATTTGTAAAATTTATCAATGAACAAAGTGGATTAACGTTAAAACAAATTCGGTGCAGTCGTTTTCATTTTCTTTCAACATTCAACCTTCGCTTTTATCTTTTTATTATTTTAAAATTTGAGAAAATTTCACACAACTTGGATGTTTTTCAAAAAAATAAAGATAGGTACTTCATTTTACCTTGCCTCGGGCTCGAAAGGATTTTTTCCTGCTGCCACAAAAAGGATTTTGACCTCAAAGGTGACACAACTTATATATTCGCATTTTGCTTTAAATTACTTCCTCGTTCAGAACTCCGAAAACCAGAAAATAAATAAAAGGGTGAAGACTAGTTGACCTAACTTCACCCACAACTATACAAGAAAACTCTTTTGTTCATCTTTTATTTCAATTTTAAAATGTTTTTTTTTGAAATTTTTTTTATAAGAAAACAAACTGCCCAACCTCAGTGACTCGCAATGTTTAATGATAACAAATCTACTCGGCGGAAATGAGTGAGATATCTCTTATAAATGTTGTTGCGCCGTTTATTTTGAAACCCACCCCGAGCAAACTCAAGACCAGCGTATCCAAATGATACTACTTGACTTTTCGTTACTAAAGAAATCAAATCCTCGTTTCATCTATGACCAACATGAAAGGCATTTAGGGGAGGCTTGAGCGGGGTTGGGCAAGTTTGAAGTTGCCCAGAAATTACTCGCGAGACCCTCTAGTCAGATGACAGGAAATGGAAAGGTTAGAGCCCATTGAGGAGCGGTCTCTCTTTTCTTAGAATTTTTTGGGAAGCGAAACATGAGTAAACGTGGATAGAGAAGGGGATTGGTCCGCACTCTCCAAACCTGCCGACAATTTCCTGCCACAAGTTTCCAATTAAAATTTATATCGGGTGAAATTGGAATTTGATTCTGTTCCAAGTAATTACTCCCTTGCTTGTGGTAGTGTTTTGTTTTAATTGTGGAAAAGTGCTCACAGCTCTTTCCCATTTCTTGACCTCCTGTTATTGTGCAGCGCGAAATATATTTTTTTTCCTTCATAATTTCGTGCCTCTGGTGCAATGAAATTTTAATTTTTTTTCTTCATTTTTTTTTTTTGTAGTTTATAATTAACTTGTAAGTCAACTCTTCGTGTCTTGGGAAAGCAATTAAAATGTTGACTAGTTTCAACGAATAAATAATTGATTAAATAATTTAAATTAAAACAAAAAACTTTTTTTTTTTCCTTCTATAAGAAATAAAATAGAAAAAAATAAAAATAAAAAACACTTTACTCACAAATTATAATCTTATAAAAAATAAAAGGAGATAAAAGTTGGACAAAACTCAGGTTGGACTAGAGTTTTGCCTCGACAGAAAATTGTATAAAATCATAGAAAAAGTTGGGAGAAAAAAGCACTTATTGATGACTTCTGGTCTCTCTCGGTGGGACTTCTCCTTCCGACAAATCCGCACTATGCGACAAACTTCTATCAATCACCTTTTTCGATTTATCACCACGTTTCCCATTAAAATCGTTCTCAGTACATTCGCCTTCGCTGTCGGAAGAGTGCGCACCTTTAACCATTCGTTTGTGAACCCCGGACAAAGCCTCGTTACTTTCTTCGTCGATAGTCCCCAGAGATCCCATCACGATACTACTGTCCTTAAACATGTCTCGACCGATGTCAATCACGCTGCTTTTCGATATCACCGGATGTAGGCCCTGGATGTGTCCTTGGAAATCCTCGGGCAGCATTGCGGGTGAAGGGCGCACGGATATGTGGTGGCTTCTTCTGACAAAGAAATCGCAATTCGGAGATTGGATCAGCGACGGGATGCTGCTTGCCGACGACGTCGCCCCTAATTGCGACGTTGACGAAGGAAGCCTGCTAATATCTTGCTGCACTTTCGAGTAGCTCATCTTTAAAGAACTTTTGCGCGCTTTTACTTTCGGTATTGTCCCTGCATTGATCTCTTGAGAGTCGAAAGGAAACTCTTTGAAGGATATTATCGGCGCGGTTGAAGTTGTCGGAAAACCAGACGTCTCGACATATTTTTTAGCCGTTTGATCGTCCAAAGTCGATGCTTTTATATCATCGGCCAAACTGATTGGGAAATCTGTTTGAGTTTGCGATGAGCGTGAAGTGTTACGGGAGGCGATGATCGTTGACAGTCGCTGTATCGATTTGCTGTCCTCCCATTTTCTGTGCGCGTTCAGTCCGGGCGCCGAAATGGCTTTTTTAATCATGGCGTTGACTAAACTGCGTCCCCAGCTCCGAAGATGGTCCGGATTACTCGCACGGTTTGGGCTGAGTGGGAACGACGCACGAATCTCGCCCTCCGACACCAGTCGTTCCAAGTACTGTCGGCGAAGTACTGGATCCAGAGATTGAGTCACGGGCAAAACGAGCCCCGGTTCGGCAGGTAGAAAGACGTTTTGTAAAGCATTTAAAAGAACCTCTTCGTCGTTCAGCATCGAAGTTGTGTCTTCAACGACGATGTGTTGTACTGGAACGCGGTCCGGTAGACTTTCTTCGTTTAATGAATCCGAAGCAGTCTGCACGCTGCACGTAGAAAACCTGCGTTCCAATTCGTGTCTATCTTCATCTTCATCTTCATCTTGAAGTTCGACTGCAGTTACCGATCCTGAAGTCAAGGCAAAAACTTCACTCACTTGAACCGGAAGTTCGCCCGGACTTTCGGGCCGGTTGAAAAAAGTTGAGGGCTGAGTCGAGGGCCCGGGCTCCGCAATGTTAATATTTGATGCTAAAATTCAAACCCGTTACAAATTTTTTACGATATTAAAAAAATTAAAATTTTTACCACTGGATTGCGAAATTTCGTCCACTTGAAAACCAGATGCTATGGCGGCGGCCAAAAAACTTGATTTCCAAGCCGAAAAGGGCATGACAATTTCGCCCTCACTTGTGGGGTCCTTTAATTAAAAGTAAAATTAAATATTGCTCAAAATTGAGTTTGTTTTAATTGTGTACCTGCTCTAAGTCTTCAATATTTTGTAAGGAATTATCTAATCCTGCCGTATTATTCCAGTATGGTAATTGACCTTAATTTTAAAAAAAATTACGAATTTATTACGTTTTGTGCCGTAGAAAGTAACACTTTTCGTTGAATTTTTTACTCGAGTATCTGAAAAAAGGCGTTATTGCCTGCCATGGCTTTAAATTAATCCATTCGCCCTCGGAAAAAGATGATGGCATCGATGTAGAAGTGGTTGCATCTGGAGACGGAGGTGTCGAGGTTGCCTTTTCTGCCAGTGTGCTTAATTTATCTGGTGGATAGATCGAAGATGGAGCGGGGTGAGGCGGTATTTCAGGGAGAGTTGGAGGCACTTCTTGTTCTTGTTCCACTGGATCTCTATTACAATAAATTAACTCCTAATGAAAGCAATCGATACTTTATTTTAAAGTTTACGTTTGTGTCATTTCATCGACGAATATCTGGGCCTCTTCTGGAACTCTGTGAAGAGCAAACGGCGTTAGAGGTAAATTAGATGAAACGGGCGTTTGACTCGTTGGCAACGGCTCGGAAATTTGATCCAATTCAGCGTGCTCTGAATGTGGTGGACTCGAGCCAGGAGTTGGCACTTGATCCGTGTACGCAGCAAAAGGAGGCTGAGTTGAATCAACGTCTTTATAATTTCTTCCACCACCTTCAAAATTGAATTAAATTCTAAAAAAAATTAAATTTATTTATATAAATTAATTAAGCGACCTGTGAGTCTTTCTTTTTTGCCATCCTCGGTTGCTGAAGGCGAAGGAGTTGAAACAATTTCCGGCGCATCCTCTTCAGATCTCTCAAACGATTCGGAATAAGACGAAGCTGGAGATGCTGGTGGTGTTGGCTGTGGCGTCTAAATTGAAAGAAATTAAACAATTAATCGCTACGTAAGCACCAACAACTCGTTTTTGTACTTCAAGTGTTATTTCCTCATTAACAAACATTTCAGTGTTTTCAGACGTTTGTAAATGAACGTCCGCTTTATTACTGTTCTCGTTCTCTCGACTAGATTGTTTCAGCAGTTCAATTGTTTTTTCTTTAAGAATCTCTTCAACTAAACTTTGCAGCAATTGATTATCCAGTGGCATCTCATGACCCTCGGCTGAATTCCCACCACCGGCAATTCGTCTTTCATTAAGTTTATCATTTTGTGACAATCTTAATGAAAGGGTCCTAGCAACTAATTCTTTCTCCACCCTGAATTAAATAAAATAAAATAAAATAAATAACAATTTTAATGTAAACGAAGCAATTTCGTACCAATCCTGCGCAGTTTTCAATACGAGCTCACTGCTGCTTTGCCAACGAAATGTTAAATTTGCAGCTCCAGCGCCACCACTCAAACCTGATGGTATTTTGCGTTTGGTGTTTTTATGACGCTTATGTGCTTGGCTTTGGTGCTGAGACTCAATTAACGGTGGGCTAAATCCTGGTAAAATAAGCATATCACCTATTTCGGCCTTTTCTGATTCTATTAACTCATCCGATTCAAACTCAGTCTTTGCTAGTTGGTCCGCTTCTGAATGAACCATCTAAAATCAATCGCGCAACATAATTCTAAATTCAACTCATTTACACTACATTAAAGCAAAACTAACAGAGTTAGTATTAATATTAGTTGATAAATCCTCTTCGATTTCCTCTATTGATTTCTTTGATTCTTCTTCATTAATACTCGAGATTGATGACATCTGCAACGAATACCGAAAACTATTTCTGTTTACTGCACTTTAGGAAAATAGTTGATGTATTTCTCTTTTTTTTTTTTTACATTAAAAGACCATTCTTGTTATTTCAAGATGTTTTAGCTGTACCGACACAATCATGACAAGATTCTATCAACACGGAAAGAATACTGAATTGTCAACGAAATGTAAACTCTTAACTTCCAAGGTTTCATCACCAGATACCAATAGTACATGTTGGCATTAAAAACAAAACGACTCCACCATTCATCAGCCAGAACTCACGTTTGAAACTATTCCTCCTAACAATATCCAACTAAATTTTTTTGTTGATTTTTAAACCGTTTTAAAACAATAACAATTTCATCGTGACAATATCAATTATTGAATAATACACTGTTACACATTAACAAACCAATGGAGAAAATGGAGAAGCATTTTCTGCATCGATGCACATTTAAACTCGCAGTTTCTGTATTCCTATTTACCTGTGACACACTCAGTTCTTCGTTCACATTGCTTTCCTCAGTTCGATGAAAGTCACCATGGTCCAAACCTTCTGGTGTTGAATGATTCTCACGGAATATCTTAATATCGTCACTTAATGACTCTGCATCATCAAAGTTCGAAGACTCGGATGTGTTATTGAGTGGGGCTTTCTTTTGCAAGTCATCCGGATTATTTAAAATGAATTCAGCATCTCCACCGCCAGTATGAATTATTTGTTGACGCTCGTTTGAAGGTTGACCGAATTCATTTCCCGGTTGATCACCTGCTGCTCCAAAATCATGTCCAAACCCTTCAAACTTCTGGTTAGTCGCATTTGCTCGTTCTATTTGATGATTACGCGCAATTTTGCTCAAAAAAGGATTTTTCTTTGCATCAAGTACGGCTGCATTTGTTGAAATATCTTCGAATAAATTAGTTTCAACATCTGCCTTCAGTGGAACTTTGCTCGCGAATGAATTGTTCTTATCATCAATTGCGATCGAGTTTGGTGAAATATCTTCGATTAAATTATTTTCATCAACTGCTCGAGGTGTTAATTCCTCAATTTTTGTTCCCACCACTTTCAAAGCATCTAAATCATTCAAATCTTCTGCCAACTCTTTCTGTGGACTTACATCACTCCATTTGGGAATCGGAATCGGTCGAGAAGTAGCTTGGAAACGAACTTGTTTTTTAACAGCAGTGTTTTTAGGAGATAAATTAATTTGATTGTTTTTCACACTGTTTACTTCAGTCCCAATATATCTAGCTATTTTTGTTTTATCTATTTCAGTCTTGAGATTACTAGCTCGAACATCTGAAGCACTTTTCACCACTCTGCCAACAAGGAGAGCAGATTTTGTGTTTACTTTCTTAAGCTTTTCATTCTGAATGACTGTGCCAATGTCACTCTTCTTGTGTTGCACTTTCATCAACTTTGCTCGTACAATGTTTCCGTTTCTATTCGATTTCTTATTCTGAATTGCCTTTTTGGATGAGTCCAAGTGCGTCGCCTTAGGCTCAGGTAAAACAAGCGCCTGAACTTGTTTGATCGAATTATTTTTTAGCGGTGATTTTGGTGGCCATGGAGTAAGTTTTGGCGGTAAAGGATTTCGCAAATGTGGATATGGATTCAAGTCAGTATCTCGTTTGCTAAGTTTAAGTAGATTTCCATACAGATAACCATGCGATGCTTCATCCCAAAGTGAAGGAACCTTGTTAAATGCCGTATCTGCTTCTTCGACCTTCTGTAAAAATAAAAATGTCACTCAAGAATGTTCAAAATTTGAAATTTCAAAAGTACTCAACAGCTTTTCCAGGCTTGGTTTTGTTTGTTGGTGCTTGTTGTGTCGATCTTCCCGATTTTAAATAATTGAAAACTCTCTTAGACGTAACAGATTTTGTCTTCTGCAAACACAAACATCAATTCTGCAATATAAAATATATTTATTTTCGTCTTACTTTATTCTCCTTTGGTACTGGATTCTCTTTTTTAAACAAATTCTTCCTACACGATCTTGAAACTTGTCCGTTACTTTTCATTATATTTTCTCTCAGCAAATTGCTTTCAAAAACGCTTTTCTTTTTGTCATTTTCAAGCTGCTTTTGCACCGCATCCTGCAACGTAAGAAATATAATATCAGATAATACTTACATAATTCACAACCTCAAAGTATAGTAATGAAATATTTAGGGTCGCAATGACGCTTTTCAGCATGCAAGAGCATCAAAATTTGATTCATTTTACGACAAAAAAACAAAAACAAAACGAAACTGCTTGGACACCGCGGAGTCCCGTTTGCCGGACAAGTGCTCTACAATTAAGTTACCCGAGAATCTAGCAGAAGCATAAACCAAAATGCTCCTTTACCAACTAAACTGGCATGTTTACAAAAAAAATAGCCCCTTCTAACTTTAACCGACCCAATAAATGTCACACAAATTAAATTACTTCATTATTTGTTAAATAACTTACTTTAACCTCGCATTCTAACGACAGAATACAATCATCCACGAGTTTTTTAATCTCTAACTTCAAAGCAACATTGCTAAAACATAAAATCATATAAATTAAAAAAAAAAAAAAAAATCTGCGTTATACTTTTATCTCCTACCCAGGATCAACTTTAAAAGTGTCTAAAATGCTGTTTAATTCTTGATTCCGTCTACTGCTTTTAGCCCAGTCCAAATTATCTGTTAATGTCCCCATTCGCCTCTGAACATCTTCCAACACATCGTTAGACGAAGTGCTGGGAACTGACACTCGCGATGCGGACTTCGTAAATATTTCTTCGGTTGTTTTATACATGCTCGGCTAAAAATAAAATAACGATCAATATTTATCTTCTTAAATACAGCAAATTCTTACAAAAAACTGCTTTAAAATCCTATCGTCAGGAGGAGATCTCGAAAACAAGTCAGCATATCCCACGGACGTATCCTCCGTTTCCTGCAATAAACACTTTCAAGTTTGAAAAAAAAAAGAGCTAAAACCAACAACAGCACCTTGTTACTGCTCTTCAAATTAAAATTATATTCGCGCTGCAATTTTTGCAACTCGTCTTCTAAATCTGAAATTAAATCTTCAATCTTCTCATCTCTAATGTCTTCTTCAACATCAAGGTCGAATTGATCACCATCTACAAATTAAAAAGAAAAATATAATTCATATTTATTACAATTTGCTTAAATCGATTTTAACCTATAATGGTAGCTTTATTTCCAGGAGACTCAACATCAACACCAAAACTTAAAGGATAACATTTCTCTCGTAGTGTAGTTTCTTTTATCGGACTCCTCACAACGTCAAAAATAGCATTTGGAAACGTCGCTATGGCTGACGGTGATCTAATTGGATCTCTACTCGAAACTAATTTCATTTCCTACATTTAAAATATAAAAAAGTTAATATTTTATACCGGTAAACATTTCTCATTATATTTACTTGAAACTTGATAGGTTTCTTTCCAATCACAACTTTCTTTTTATTATTCGATTGAGTCTTTCGCAATTCGGACGATTGTTTAGTAGTCAATAACATTTGTTGTTGTTCCGGGAAATCGTCAATAGATTTTGTTGCACTGTTTGCAGCCCGAAGAGCAGCAGCAAATATCGGGATTCGCCTTTGTTTATTTCTACTTGGAATCGACTTCGTTCGCTCATTGAATACTTTCATTCTGTAACTAAACAAAAAAGGAAAAATTGCTTAAAATAAATATTTCCATAACATGCAACAACAAAAAATAAATGAAAATATAAATTCATTAATTTATTTTGTGCTCAATTTCCAATCAACAATTCGACTCGACCGAAGCACACAAAACTTGTTCAAATACCATAAAACCTTTGAAGAAATAAGGACAAAGAGACTATATTAGAAATTTATCGTCACTTATGTTTCTGTTTCTACACAATTTCACCCTTTTATGACCAACCACAATTCCCACTTTCCAGAGCATGAAAAAAGCAATAAATTTGTCAACGTTCCCCGCTCCGAAACAAACAATTTTACCACAAAACTGATAACACATCCTTAAATACTAAATTAAAAAATTATTACCCCGCAAACAAACTCCAAAATTTAATCTTCCAACTCCGCCTCTTCCCTCACTCTTTAATCCAATTTCTCTCAACTTGAATCCACTTCATTTCACAGTGTATTTGCCCCGAACTCCCCGATTAAACCAAAAACCGGAGCAAATCCTTTTCAATCCACAACTAAGGCAACTGTCTCGTTGCTATGACAACTCGAGACTATAATAGGTAATACGCGCACCTGTAACACAAAATCGAAACTAGAAAACCGAGAGCCCATTTTTTCCCTTCCCCACTCGATTTTATGTCATTCCGTTTACATTTACTCATTTAACAGCTTCTATTAATAGCAGAACCAGCAACTTTAAAAATCATCAAATAAAAAAACGCTCTCATTCAGGTATAAACCACATCAAACAAAGGTAAGGTTGTTGCTAGGCAACGACATGTGCTGAGCCTTCTCAATCTGCTGCAGCGCTTAACCTTTTTTTTCTTCTTTTTTTTCTTTTTCTTTTTTATCTGCTTCACTTCGCTCCTCTTTATAAAAATCAAACACATAAATTTCAAATTTTCTCTCGGTAAACTGTCCACGGTCACAGCTCGCAGGTACAAAATTCTAAGTATCCATCGCCAGAAGCAAGCACCGGGTATTTTTATGAATGCCTCGCCTCGCATCGTGTCTTCCCTGAACTTGCCTGACCACTTTCATCTAACCTACATTTTCTCTCCGCCCTTCAGATTTAAAATGCAGGTCAGATAAAAACATGTTTCAAAAAAAAAAAAAAAAACATCCCACCTACCCTCGAGCAATCCGCACGTACTCGGCGTCTTTTCAGACAAGAGACTAATCGAACGCGTGACTCATCTGAAACACTACCTAAGACTTTAAAAACGTCTAGAATTTAATTTCAAAATCAAATAAAAATAAAATCAATTAAAACCAAACATAATTTAATCAAGTTGGCCGTTATTTTTTTGTCTCGTTTATCAAAATAATTATCTATTTTCCCTCGTGCTTATAACCGTAGTAAAACTATCACAAACAGCTGTAACCCGCAAACAAAATGCTGTTGTCGTATGTACCTGGAAACGATTAAGTCCGACCATTAATTGAACCCTGCAAATGAGTTGTGAAAAACATTGGTCAGTGACCGACCGAACAGTTAGAAAATAATATATTTGTAAAAAAAAATAAAAATTTCTAAACATTTCAAAGAATTAAATGCAAATCATGAGCCATCGTTGCAAAAAATGTGTAAGAACTAAGACTCAGCGAGACATGAGTTTTTCAAGGTAACTCAAGGTAAGCTTTAATGACGTCATGCCTTCCAGTTCTCACTACAAGTCTCCAAATTAAGTTTGTGGGGCGGGCATTTTATACTCAAGGATACGCAGCAGCAGGCTGTTGACATCGCTGGCACGATGCCAGTTGCTACGCGTGCACAACCGCCTCTGACGTCAATGGTGCCAAAAGGATTATCGATTTTCAACTGGGAGCTAACCATTCACCAAATGGCTGACTGAACGAGGGAATGGAGATGGAATGAGCGTACAATCTCGACAATGACAAATTCTCGTGTTATAGCTATCGTTTCAGTGCTAGATGCATTTCCAGACGTTTTTTACACAACCAAATTTAAAACATTTGATAATTTTAAAACGATCTAAAATTCGAGATAAAAAAATAAATAATTAAAACTCAGAAATGAAAGTGAAATAAAAAATCAATTTCTCGTATTTCAGCATCGCGTGACGTCATTCGTCGCTGTAGAGAGGCTATAACCAGAAGCGTGTGTGGAATAATCAAGTGGAATGGGTGATACATGGGACCTAGTATCGTGACAGGGGGAAAAAACGAAATTGTCGTAGCAGTCGTCACGTGATGCACGCAAACGGCTCGTTCCTAAATACCCTAGCGTGTTTTAAACTACAAATGGGGCCAGTGAGTTTGACACCGATCAATAAAATGTCAGAAAGTAGAAACGCCCTCTTCTCTACCAATTGAAGAAACGCAATATAAGCCCGTGTACTTGACTACACCCTAAAAGGATTATTGATTGTACGTAAAAACCAGCACTAAACCTTCTACACCCAAGCTCAATATGATCAAGAGAAGAGAAGAAAAAATGTGAAATTTTTCAAGAAATTCGATTCAAATTTCACAAAAAATAAAAAATTAATTTAAAATTACTATTTGTTTCTTTTTAGATTTCACCTTGAAATCAACAGTCTATATTCAAGCTGGATTTGTCCAAGATTCGAGTCAACTACCATAATGCCATCTTGAGACGAGCAATGAAGGCATGCGACTGCGGAACACGCCCTCTACTGACCTTGAAGTTGTGGCCGATCGATGTAAAACGGCGGTGACTGAACTTGAAACGTCATTTAATGTTTTTCTACATGTTTCAGCAAAAATGCGGAATCAAGCGAAGCAAACCCAGTCAATTGTGTCACGAGAATTAATTTCCTCGACGGCCCACTTTTTCCCATTGATACAAAAAACAACGAAATACAAAACTCGTGCGTTGGCTCGTTGCAAAAACCGGATAGTGCAAGGTGCACAACACACACCAGACGACACAATTTTCTCATTCATTTAATAAATCGTGATTCACGTGTGATGGAATGCACATCACGTGATCACACTTAATTTCAACAAGGGTGCGGTTGTTTTGTTTACAATTCACAAATGCCAGAGTGGATAGACCATAATAAAAAATAAAAAAAGTGACAAAAAATTAATGGCGACGGCCATTTTACGTCAACGCATCTAAAAATAACCCAAAAAAATTCCCGTTCCATAAAAAAAAACTCTTCATTAATTTCCTCCCACCCCCTGACAAAAATGACTGAAAAGATAAATTTAATTGCACAAAGACACGAACAGCTACAAATAGATTTTTAATGGGATACTTTATTCAAACAAGTGCACAATACTTGATCGTTGCTGGGAGAAACCGAAGAAGCCGCACCTAGACACACCGCAGCACCAGCATCAGCAGGGAGTTGAAACTTTATGGTAAGTTTAATGTCTGCCTGCTTGCAGATACAAAGGCCAAATTCAGACATAAGGAAAGAGGGACCTTCAAACTTCCTGGGAAATTTGTCTGGGAACTATGCCACTCTCATCAAAGGGTCTTTAACTTTAACGTACAACCATGAGATCGGATCGGCTGAACTTGCCCTCTGATAGAACGTTACCATCAACGCGCGAGTCGTTACACAACGCCCACGCTTGGTTAAATCTATTATCACCTTAATAAAGTTTGAAAATTGTTTCTAGGTGCCACCTTGAACAGTTTTAGCCGAATCTTATTACGGCCCTATTCATCCGGGCCAATAATACGTCCGACAATCAACGGCTAGGGATTTGCACCCAGTCAGTAATATTTTTAGAGTTAAAAGCAACAAGATTGGAATTATTTTAGTGTTTGTTTTATTATTTTTTCGACGAGGACACTTGTCATCCTTGTAGACAGTCCGAAGCGGCAAAATATTATGTTCGAAATATAAATGTAAAAAAATAACAGAAAGAAAAATTCCAGCTGTAAAACTTGATGTTTATACTTTTTCTTGTTTCTATTTCAAACGTTTTCAAAGTGTTTGTTTTATTCCGGTCCCTCCTTTACACATGTTCCTTTTTTATGGCAACATTTTTTCCAAGCTATGTTCTGTCCCCCTCCACATAAATAAACCCAAAAAAATATTATAAAAAATAATGCTTTTGCCTAGGTCAACCCATTTCGACCAAACAATAAAACTAAAACATTCCTAACCTTAAGATTTCTAAAAAAAAAAAAAAAAGAGTTCATTTTCGACAATCATAAAAAATTATTTTTTTTAAGTATAATGAAAAATGTGTTTCGACCTGTAATGGGGTAAACAGCCCTCTAATGACTTACTCAACCAAATCATAATGGTGTTCCTCTCAACCATATTTTTAGCGCACCATTTTTAGAAAGCAACTTTCACAACAAATGAATTTTTCAACTGAATAGTAAAATTCGCACGTGCAAAAAAAAAAAAAAAAAAAAAAAGACTATGTGCTTAAGACCACACGGTAGAAGTGAAACTTCCTGCCGCAATTGTAGAAGTTTTATTTTATTTTATTTATTATTTTCTATTTTAAAAAAAAGCAAATTAAAATTATAAACTGCAAAAAAAATTGCCACGAGCGTGTGTTTTGATTTAATTTATGCGAGTGAGTTTCCCCGCGTGATGTTTGTTTTTGATGATGTTAAAATTTTGAAATTTTGTTACCTTTACATTTGCATTTTTGTAGTTGTGACCGATTTGGTCAGCTGACTTTTTATTTAAAAGACCCGAGTTGGGCAAAATAAAGTCACTTCCAAGTTGAAGTAAAACCGTTACATTATGCTGAATCTCGACTCTAGTCATTTACATCAAACACCTAGAATCACCTTCGAAACTAATCTGCGCCTTTTAATTACCGGCTCAGACCTGATCCCGTCTGGAGACGGTCGAACCTGGATACCATTACCATTAACCATTAAGGAAGGACTGGTTAGTCCCAACTTCCTGCCGCCCGCGACTGACGAAGGCATTTCAATAAACTACCGTGAATCTGCAAACGTTTAAAATTGTGCAATCGCGCCCATTTGGTGACAAAATCAACAGATAAATGTTTACTTCACGTGATCTTTGACATTAAACCCAACTTACATTTCGATCTCAAAGTCATAAAATCTTCACTTACTTAACCTTACAAAACCACTTCCACCCAATGTTTATGTCTCAAGCTTTCCCTTCTTCGCACCAGGAAAACCACAAAAAATTATGACATCATTGTTGCTTTTCTTCGAAATTCATTGAAAACTTCCCAATCGTAAAAGTAACACCCTAAAAGACCAATTTCCTGCCTCTTCCCTCTTTCTTTTTGTTTCGTTCATCCTTATTCCTGCACAGAACAAGTTCAAGGCTAAAAACCTGTCATAAAATGAAATGGAAGCAAAAAATAGCACAAAAAATGATTAACATAAAAAAAATTATTTTATACAATTTCTAGACAAGGAAATGAATTCTAAAAACCCACTAGACCTGACTGCCTCTCGCAACTGTCAGTTTAAATTACTATGGAAACATTGCATAGCAACTGTATTTAAACGTCACTCATTTGACGTCAAACGTGACGTCAATGACAGAACGAAGTGCATCTGTTGCAATGAATTAAAGGTCAAAGTTGTTGTGTAATAAATCGAATCATTATTTTGAAAAGTTCAACTTTCATGTCTCTGCAGCTTATTTCAATTCGGATCAGAACCGAAAACGCCAACACGAGATCAACTGCACGACATCTCAATTATAAAAACAAATGCACTTTTGTTTCGGTTCATTTTTAATCAATATAATACAAAAATAAACGAAAATTTCCAAATGCAAAAGTATTTATAACGCTTTGAATAGGTTCCAGTGTGTAATCCATCAAACGTGTGGGTGCAAGTGCGAGGCATTTATTTTTAAAACGATGCAACTAAAATAAACAAACAAACAAAATGACCACCATTGAGAAGCCAAAAAATCCATTGGTTATCCACGTGAAAGCCTTTATATAACAAAGTCCTTTGGCCCTTTTCCAGCTTCCCAATTGCACACAAATGTGCAATAGAAAATTATCACGCCAAGCAAAAAAAAAAAAAAAGGAAAACCAAAATATACATTTATACATATCTAAGCAACTATTTGGGCATTTTGCCTGCACCAACAAGTCCTTTTACCTAAATTAGTCAATGACATAAGTCAACTAGACAAATTCCAAAAGTTGAACATCCTGCAAAAATATATGTTACGCGTGAAAACATGCACCTCTCCACAGCCCACATCTTTTATTCGATGTTAAAAAGCATAACAATGGCACCTGACTTTTGTGTACGTCTGCTCCGTGCATTTCTCTGTATAAAAACCAAATTTAGTGACACACATTTTTTTATCGCGTACTTTACATTTAACAATATTTATTTAGTTTTAAAGAAGCGAATCATTATGATATTCACATATGTGAAGACTGAACAAGGCCAACATACAGATTGACAAGCTGTTTGACTTCTCCTTAGCCAGAAGGTCGGTTTTCGGGCTCCAAACCGATGCCCCGCGGTCAAATTTCTAAGAAAATTTGAGAAAATTTGATAATATAATTTTTTGAAGTTCCACTAATAACTTTTCAGCGCTCGGAGGAACCCCGCACTTTTTTTGCCCCCCCCCCCCCCCCCCCCGACAAAACCTCCAGCCGGCCCTGTCCTTAGTCCTTGATATGGAGGATGTTTTATGTGATTTACATGCCATACAAATTAATGCCGCATAAATTTAGCATACTTCCAAGAACTTAATTGAGCATATAATAATAAAATGTAATGCCGTATTTGCAATTTTAATTTTACACTGCTATCAATTAGCCAGTTAAAAGTTAAAAGAAAAAAAAAAACGTCTACGAATAATTGTTTAAAATGTAAATAGAACACGATAACAAACCATACGTTTTTTTATTCTACAATTGTAACCTCACAACATTGTGTAACTCTTATTTCCTCCCAACTAGTGCCTTCAATAATATTTTTATTCCTTTCTCCACGTGATAGGCCTCGTGGTTTTAAATATCAATCCATCAGTTTGTTTTATTAACCTCTTTGGAATTTCCTCTGTTCAACTTTTGAATGGCACATTCCATGAAATCTAAGCATCAAACTTGTTTATGCATTTGACCTTTACCTCCCATTTATGCAGAAAATGGAGTAAAGAACCAACTCTACAAATTTCCACTAAATACTACTTGCAGCTCCATTTAATGGGTCAAAGGGTAAACAACAAACTCAAGGCCGAATAGGCATGCGTAAGTGTGACCTTTTTTCTTCGTATTCCTACCTTAAAAGTCGATTTACCTTGAAAGTCCCCAATTGTGATGTATAAAAACACCTGAATAATTTTGTTTTTATAAAGCCGCAATTTTGCTTATCAATTGCATCCAATTAAACATAAATATTTATTTATATTTTTTGTTGAAATTTATATTTTAAGTCTTCGCAATCGATGCGTTTCAAAAACGTTGCAAAAAATAATCCCATCAATTAAGATGTTTGCCCTAATAATGCCAAAAAAGAATAAACAATCTTGAAAATCATCTTAAGTGGAGTTGCTGATTTTTCATTTTTCAAAATAATTTAAAACCAGACGGTTGATGACTTCATTTCGAATCTTGAGCTGTGGCGACTCGGCGAATAAACATCTCCTTGTTCTATTAAAAGGTCAAGTTTTGTTTAGTTTAACACCCACCCCAATTTAAAAAGAAAAAATAAAAAAATAAAAAGAAATTGGGTGAAGATTCCACGCAAGTTCAGAGGTTACGTGGCCGAGAATGGAATAACAGAAGGTGAAATTGAAATCCACCATTTACATTCATTACTACTCTTCACATTGCATCACGTGCACAATTTGGTGTCAAATACATGCAATAACATGAGCTTGAAATCTAAGCTCACCAAGCTGTTTATAGTAACTGTATTATTGTATTAATAGGCAAATTATGCTCATCTTTTAACCGCGAGACAAAATCAAAAATTGCAAACTGCAAAAAGGCGAAACAAATCCCCAAACCCAAGAAACGTGGAATATTTATTTAAAAAATTCAAAAAATTCAAAACAACCTCGAGTCTTGTGGATTGACCTTTCAACCACTTGCCCACGGCCCTTGAGACGAGAAGGCAAAGACAGGGAGGGGGAAAATGTTGAAAGAGCCCCACCCAGTGGGTAAAAGAAGAAGGGAAACTCGAGGAATGTGGTTCCTATTTTTCCTACCAAGTTCTTCCCATATGAACAGGAAGCAGTATATGGTTGCAGGCCATAAGGGGGCGATGGGAGGTCTCGGACTAGCCTAGCTGAGGGGCAAAGCGAGGCAAAGGGATATGGGTGGAGATTCGTTCAATGATCCATGAAAATAAAAATTGTTTATGCACGGCGTATCGCTTTCCGCCGATGTTAATTAGCTTTTAACAGAGCTTCGCGTGTTTCCCGAGCAAAAAAATCACGTGTTTCCGGTAGATTGAGTACCATTACACAAATGACGTCACCGACCAAACTCTGGTACAGCCCTCAGCGGCGGATCGGGTCATTGACTGACACCAGCCATACAACTTGGCTTTCAGCCCATTCTACAAACTCATGCTGAAGCAGCTGCGTACTGTGCAAGTCTATTCACAATTTTCGACATTACGCACTATTTGCACGCTATTACCCATATTTTGTATCGCAATAAATGGTGAATTTTATGTTTTGTAATAAATTGCGTTCAGGGCTGAAATAATGCGTAATTTTAGCCGGCGAGATGATAAATGTTGCGATGGAAAATACGTCATTTATGAATGGCCGAGCATCGTCACGATCGATGATTCCGTTTTACGTCATACGAAAAAGCTAACCTGTACCACAAGGTCAAGTGAAGGTGACACGTGAGCATTGGCTGCTTCATTTCCGGAACAACAAGTAAAAGTATCTCGGGTTGTCATAGCAACTAATTTGGGGATTCGAGCGAAGTGCAGATGCAGAGGTGGCTTAGCAACAGTCGCTGAGAATTGAAAAATGCAACAGAATGTAAATCAAAGTAAATAAAAACGGGGCCCAGGAACCGTGCACTAACACTCGAATGGATAAACATATTTTTTTTTTTTTAAATTTAATTTCCTACCAAAACACTTTCTCTCGTATCAACTTGCGTGATTTCCTTATCGTATTACAAGATCAAATGTAATAAAAAAAAAATTGTACAGCACTTTGTCCTACGTCCAACGGAGATCTCAAATCAAATTTGCTCAACAGCTGATATAATATCGTTTTTTTTTTTTTTTCCTTCTCTTTTTTCCCACATATCTTGCTATCAAAGTTCAAAATAAATTATTAAACAAAAAGTTTGCAATTTTTCAAACAAAAAAAAAGAATCGAATTTCTTCCTCGTTTAAGGAATCAACACATTTTTTTTATTTCCTTGTCGCGTGACACTACCAAGCACTTGGTTACTCCGATGATAGATGGCTACGACCTAAGGCATTACCCCTTCACAAATTCCATACCTTCGATTTTCCCCTTCCACTTTTTGCTCAAACTCCTCTCATTTTTAAAACATGAGACGTGGGGGATCCAAAAAAAAAAAAAAAAAAAAAAAAAAAAAAAACGAACAAAAAAAAAAAAAAAAAAAAAAAAAAAAAAAACCGAAGAAAAAAAAAATTGAAAAATTCATGTCAATTCCCCCCCTCAATTTCCACTTTTTATTAAAGGAATACGGCAATAAAAATAAACATCATGAATTTATCGCTGTTAACGCAATTTCTTTTTAACTATTTTTGTGGAAATTGCATTTTTCCTGACTGTTTTTGATACACTTAAATAAATTTTTAGAATTTCGTGACGTCCGTGGTTTAAAAAAAATGTTCATTTAATAAATATCGGATTTATTTCATCCGAAAACATGTTTTCAACACATGCCCTACTCCTCCATCAAATAAAGCCGAACAAATCATCATTAAGTCACCAGCCAGATGTAACAACATCTAAAAAAAGTCAACCACCTCAGATTTATTCACGACTTTTACATATTTTCTGACCCTTTAATTTAAATGTGCCCACCCTCAACCCATATCCCAAGGTAAATCACCAATTACTAACCTCGAGCAATATATTAATTAACACGTCGAGCACGTATGAGGGCCAAGGTCTGATGTGCTCAACCTTAATCAAGTGCCTCATGCATACATAATTTGTTGCATTAAAAAAAAGGCTAATTGAAGACGCGTGTCAACTCATACAATGTATATACGGCTTACAAGTTAGACAAACGCACAATTTCTTATTTCTTCAATTCCAGGACAACCCTGAAGGCACAATCGGGAAATTCTTCGGATTTTTGGTTGATTTGATAATCGCAAATTCGGTGCGCTCGTGCGACGAGACATTTTTTGTCCCCGCGGAGAAAAAAAATGCGACGATCACGTGAATGGCCCTGATAGTACACACTTAATTATCATACAGATTACCCGTGTGCATTTTTTTTCCTTTCTTTCTTTTAATATTTCTTACCTTGGTACTTATCACCTTTCAGCGACCACGCCCAACTATTAAAAGCGCCCCTACATTAATTTCAAAAATTTTTTAAAATTTTTTTAAAATTTTTATTATCAATAATTTTATTTCCGTTGGCCGTAAAAAATGCGATAATTATCTTTAATTAATATTAGTATTTAATTTTTGGCCCTTGTGTTTGTTCCAAGAATTCGCTCGCACTTCTATTACTGGAACTATAAAACTGAAAACCGTGCGGACAAATGACGTGTCACGTGCTCAAGAGTGGAAGCTTCATTTCTAACGAACACCTGAACCCCCGCCGAGTCGCCCACCTGTTCAACAAGGTCCTCAGCCACCACAAAAGACCACCTGCGAGCAAACAAAATAAAACGACTTACAAATTCGCCGAAAAGAAAGTTTTTTTTCCCATAATTTATTTCGTTGGATAAAAAATTAAATAAAAACGTTTTTTTCCAAAAATAAAAAAAATATTTATCTATTTTTCTATTAAAAAAAAAAATACTATTATCGAGCAAGTGTTATCACAAAAGTGGCCATTCACAAATTGCACGATTGACACCGATCGCTCCTTTTATAGATACGACTAACTTTCCCTTTCGTAAGCGTAAGTTAACGAGGTTCCACGTCAAATTGCGACAGCTAGATAGTAGTTGACCCACTGTTCATTTAATTTATGGGTCTAACATACATTAAATACACTTAGTGCTGACCTGCTTACAAATGTATTTAAAGAGTTTGTTGTAATGGCAGCAAGCAGATGGTGCAACCATTAAGAAGTCACCCAACCTCATCCAAACCCTCTCAAATTCAAAAATAAAATTAAAAATTAAAGATAAACATATTTGAGATTCGGTTGCAGATAATGGTTATGTGCATCGGAGCAAATTTGACTCTTTTAATCGATTTTCAAATGACAAATTGAAATTTCGAAGTAGCCATTTGAGCAAAAACGAAAAAGTCAATATTGCAACAACAAAAAATTCTAACTATAAATGCAATTATAAAAATATAAAAAAAATAAAAATCCATTATAAGGAGTCGTCGGTTTGCAATTCCAACTATTCTTTTTATTAGCAACTGTCCCAGATGCACATAAAATAGACTGCAGATAAGGCACCTGACTCATGCGATAATTGTTTATTAGAATTTAAGAAGGGAAAAAAACAAAAAAAACACGCAATACTTCACTTCCAAGTATTCCATCTTCAATTTACTTCTGCACAACCAGCTAAATGAACAAATATTCCTTTAAAAAACTACGTGGAACCTGTACCAACCCAATTTGTTTCTATAAATATAACCAAAAAGAAGACGCAAGACACAATACGTCATTTCTTTAAAAAAGTCATTCACATAAACTTGAACTAAATTTCTCCTAACCCATTTTAGGCCCGGTTCCTCGAAATGGGGACTGGGTACAGAAAAAATTTTACTATTGCAACGTCAATGAAGTTTTATGCTTTACATAAGATGAGATGTTGGTGTGCCAACATTATCCCTTGTGGTCTGTTGTCATTCATGGCCAAACATGACAAAAACAAGTTTGTAATTGCTTCGGGTTTATGATAAGCACGTCTTCAAAGACCATTCGTTGGAGCGCGACACCACATTACTCCAATGCCAAGGAACGTGAAATTTTATTACACAGCTTTTTTTTTTATTTTAAATTTAATAACTAAATAAACGTAAAAACAGATTAATTTTAACACCCTTTAAAAGCTTTAGTCAAAATACCTTAATGAAATCATTAATTTCAGTCAAGTTAAAAATAGATTAGCAGATACGTGGACGAAATGTTAAAATGCACAATTGCACAGTTTACAGTCCTTTCACGGCAAACGTTTGCAACGCCAATGATATCACCACGTTAATGCTCTAATTTTACAAAACAAAATAAAAAAGATAAAAATAAACCTCAGCATTTCGCCAAACAGGTGATTTCCAGGGGTGGTTAACTTAAACAAGTCCTATTTTTAACCAAATCAAACTAAAGCCGAAACACCCAAACAGTTCGATTTCGTCTATTTCATTAATTAGCGAAATTCGGACGCTATTTTCAAATTTACCACCTTGATTTCGTGTACGATATTAAAAGAAAAATTAAAAAAACTAGGCACTTCCTTTTTATTTCTAAAACATTCTATCTGAAAGTGAATTTCCGTGAATAACAGGAAAGGACCTCGCCAATACCCTGAGGCAACGGTTTAAAAATACAACTCCGTAACCACCTATTATCGACGTACCATCCACCAAGTGACGATACCAACGCGAGATGCAATAGTTCCAAAACAAGGAAACCTTGGTGAGGTGAAAACATCGTAACTAAAAGTTGTTTTGCTGTTGACCCAATTTACACACATGTACGGAGTATACGCCTACGTCATGCCAGCAGTAAGGATAATAAATATATCAAATAAATCGGTATAGTTCCCGAGGAATGTAGGTCAAGCGGAATTCATCCAATTATAGTGGCATCACGTGATTGTTTTCGCTTACCATATGGGATAAACAATAAAAATGTCAATAACAAGCGATCGAGCCATTAACTCTACTAAATAAAGATGTGTCGAAAGTAGTGAACACGGTTTTTAATACACGATACAAACAATTTTACAGTAGGTATTTGTTTACTTAGCAGAAAAATAGGCGCGACAGTTTTAAGTAGTCACATTATACTGTGTAAACTGTAAACATTTTGAATTTTTGTGCAGAAAATTATTGTTCTTTTTTCTGGTAATTATTTTTTGCTCGGTGAAGACAAGAATAACATTTATATATTAGTTTTTAAATTTGTTTTCTCATTATAAGTAACGTTTATTACTGTGAAAGTATCAAAATTTGTTTATTTTTTTTAAGGGGGGGCCTATTTAAACATTTTCTTTTTAATTAAAGAATTCCTAATATAAAATTTGTACAAATAAACAAAAATAATTGAAACAAATTTATGTTTTTTTTTTTTATACAAGTGATTGATTCTCCATAAGATTACACGTAAATATATGAAATTAAACTGAATGAGCAAGTGTAACAAGATCATCCTTGATTTTTTTAAATTAAATTTTTTCAAAAATTAAGCAAAACAATAATTAATGAATTATAAACAAAAACAGTACTTTTTGTGTTTAATTTTGTACTTAATAGTAAATATTTCAAATTGTAGCCGTTAGTTGTTTTTTATTACGGATTTTTTTTAAAAAAACTAATAAAAAGAAGAAAAAAATAAGTTTGACTAGTACATTAATGGAGATGTGGCACATAGGAAACAAGATGGAGGATCATGTACATTAATTTACAACATGTTTCGATAGGAATTTGCCGTTGTTTTGACACACGTAAGTAACCAAATACGGTAGTTAAAATATGGTAAATTTGACCAAAAAATTGAAAATTCTTTAATGGTTAAACTTATTCATTTTTGTTTTCGCCTTGTGTTTACGTTTCGTCAAAACAACGCCCAATACCTATTCGCTCTACTACAATAAAAAATATTATAAATTTCAATAAAGGGTTTTAGAGATAGATTTAAGAGTGAGAAAGATAGAGATTAAGAAGATGAAGAAACATTTCAAGTTACTGAAAGATAGATAAGAGCGACGAGTTACTACACGTTTACATGCCAAACAACGCATCATCAATTTGGCATCGTTCAAATAAACTTTTCATTTCTACTCGTATTACGTGACATTATACAAATTGAAAACAAACACAACTACCCATATCATATACACGACTTACTCAATCAATCATCACAAACAACTCTTACTTCACTCTATCAGTCAACTCAAAATTGATCCTCACTTTTTCACCATTCCTTACATCATCGCCTACACGTTAAAAAAGGAGTCAACTAACCGCATCTTACACCCCGCAACACATCAAAACTCCCACTCATTCAAAGCTGGGAGAAGCAAACAAACCAATCGGCAAGAAATTGGAGAAACTCTACAAGATTTGCCAATTTTTTGGTTATTTCAACAACAAATTACAATTGCTAACAACCGCACTTAAGTTTCTCTTTCCTTTTTAATCTTAAGTTCATCGCCCAGTATTGTAGCAATTTCGCCTTGCATAAAAGCCCAAGGTACATTAGATCCCAAAAGAGGACATTTTTCACCACTCGGGCAATAAACTTCCGATCCCGCGCCCTGCCTTTTTATGCTTTCACGAGAGCAAGGAAAACAAAACTTATGATGCTGGATGCTCGGGCATTGGACAAAGTGAGTGTCCTCCAGCCTCTCCTGACACAGAGTGCACTTGAGCGCTGCCTGGTTCTGCGGCCCACCTCCTGCACAGTCCCCTTGTAAGTTGGATGGTGTCGGCGTCGAAGATTCGGTCGACGTCACTTCAGACAAAGTGCTCGTTCCCCCATTACCCACTTGTGTCATTATGCTCGATGCTAGAGAAGTGGGAGTTCCTCCACCACCGTTACTACTGCTCGCATGACGAGTTCCGGAACTTCTCCGTACACTACCCCCGCCGCCACTGGGCGAGTGCTGAGCACTGCGTGAGTTCGGGTTAGACCGTGAATTCGACGGTTCTGCACTACTTCCGTTTCTCGGTGATCCCGGTGTCGGTGGTTCTAAAACAAAACAAAACCAAAAAATATTTATTTATTTATTTACTTGTACATGATTTCAATATTAATACGCATTCCAAATTCCCCCTCGCAATGAGCCACCTGTTAACACTTTCACCACGTCATAAGTGAAACCACCTGCCTCAGTGATTCATCTGGTACAAGTAAAACATCAGCTGTTACTCTTTTTTTTATCCATTAATCCCTCCTCCTCCTCCTTCCTCACACAATAACAAAAATTCCACCGCAAATATTTCCTTCTTTAACATCCTTTTCCCATTATGTTATTATTACATTTTATAATATAAATAGCCGTTTCGAAACAAGGTTCAATATATTGCGATTATATAAACAGCAATTATAAAGCGCCAACTCCCAACGGCTGCAACCAACTAATTTATATACAAAAATCGCTTCTCCCAATCAACAGTCGCATTGCGAAATTACCAGTATCGTATTACTCGTTTCGATTTACGTCTCTTATCAGTTCATACAACTTTTAATACTAATCCCATCGTATCAGCGTTGACTTTTGCCCCATTAATATCATTTTCCTTATCGACAAAACAATTTTATTTTGTTTATTTTGCTCCATTGATACGATAAAGCGTTGACGAGCCATCAGGCTCAGCTGCTTCCCCTTTGAAGTCCACCTAACTTCGAGTTTGTTTTTCATCTCCTTCCTCTACCCAACAATTATTCCCACGATGCCTCGCAAAAAAAATTTATCTTATCGGCCCGAAATATTGACGTCATGGGATATGAGATCATCCAAATATTATTCCAAGAAACAATTTTTTCCATGGCGCGTAGTCCCCAGGAGCGGACGCTCGCTCTGTCGCCCCGACCTCGCTATCGTCGTAGAATAGCTGCATGAGGTCATAATACAAATCACATGTCAAGCGAGACAGGGAGCAATGCCGGCCCCGGTTGCAGCTGCTCCGCCGAGCTACAGGCGTGGCTCAGCCAGTTTCATGACGCGAGGCTACGTACACCTTATGGTGACGTCACACCTATCGATCGCTCCTCTTACTCGTGGTCGGTGCACGTTTCTATCCCCTCCCTATCTACTCGCATTCCCTGCACATTGGACTCGACCTGGTACAATTGATCGATAAATTGACGAAATATTTACTATGACAAAAACTACTATCTTCCCATGACGTAATTTTTTTCCTCGCTTTTTAATTCCAGCATTAAAAATTAAATATAAATAAAAATAAAAATATAAAATTTAATAATTTAAAAATCGATCGTCGATGACTCACTAAGAAAATAAGAAAATAAATAAGAAAATAAATAAATAAACGTACCGGTTTTTAAGCTGGTGGCAGAATCCAACGACAACATTCTTCCCATGCTGTGTTCTTTCGCCTTGTATCGAATATCAAAAGGAATGACAGGCCCCGACATGACTGCGGGTAAACTCTCCACCCGAGTGAGCGCGGGTCTCCCTCCGCTGGGAACGCTGGTCGGTCCGTGCTCTCCATCCATAGACCCTCTCTTGGCGACTCCATTTTCATGACACTGATCGTCTTCCTCCCGTTCTCGTTTCTGCCCCATCGCACCAACACTCGGTGGGGGGAGCGAACTAGGCCGCCCGTGCGGAGGCGGGGGCGGAGGAGGAACATGATGAGGGACAAGATGCGAAACCGTAGCCGCGGCAACAGCAGCCGCTCTGCCGGGAGGAAGGTTCGGGCTTCCCCGATGAACGCCTTCCACTTCGCCGACATCCCCTCGATGCAATCCCGTGACCATACCTCGAGGAAAATCCACCATGGCCACCCGCGGCCTCCCCTCGTGCTGCAAGGGAAAGCGCTCTACACTGACGCCGGGCGGCGGCGGGCCCCTCGAGGGCGCCGTCAAGTGATCCGGGCCGTTGTGCGTTTGCTGCGGACCGCCGGACCCGTTCTGGGCCTCGTGAGGGTTCCTGATGTGGATCCCCGCGGCGGTCGCCGCGGCAACAGCTGCGGCCTTCATCACGGGCCGGTTATCTTGGAAGCCGTGAGCCCTTTTCATCTGTCGCGCTGTCTCGATCACCAGTTCGATGCGGTCGGCACCTTCGTAATTCACGCACCCCCGACACACGGGCTCGGAGAAATCGTGCAGCATCGCCCACGGAGTGCGCGGCAGGTCGCACAAATAACAGTGCTGCCGCTGCCCTCGGTGCAGCACGGACATCTTGACCATGGGAGAGGCCGGTGATAACGATGACGACGAGCACAAACACGCAACTCCTCACTTCGCTGGTATCATCTCACCACACTAGCAACCACGCAAAATACAGTCGCGGGCTAGCCCACAAGCGAAGCAAAGCTCGAGCATGCGCCGTGCGCTCTCGATGACGACATCATCTCCAGAACGCAAGCTGTTGCGGATCCTTGCCCAGGGGCGTCGAAACCTTACGGACGAGTTACTAATAAAAATATTTTCAAAATTACACAACATTTTTATTTTTCCATTTTTTTTTTTTACAGCTCCTTTTCTTTTTATATTTTTTTGCGTTTTTAGTTTTTCACGTACGGGAATGGAAATCATTCGACTTTCTCCTCGGCGATTAAATCTTACATCCACTTATTGGATAGGAAAAATATAATTCACGCTTTATCTTTCATCGAATGTCGCGTTATCAGATCGATAAAAATGGAAAGACAGTTAAGAGTATGATTAAAGGAACGAGAAAAAAATTATTGCAGCAAATATGTTGCGCAGTACAGCGTGACCCTGGCGCTGCTGCGCACCATGACGTCATGCCCGTTACGTCACAATAGGAGCAGAGCTAAAGGCGGGAATGGAATAAAGGTGTGCGACCATGCATATTTTCGAGAGAAACAGTCGAAAGAAAATCATTGCTTTATTTTAAACCGGGATGTGAAATGCAGAAATTGAATGCAAATAAACAACAAAAGAGAACCAAATTCTTTGTTTAAAAACAAGCATGTTTTTTTTTCAAAAAAAAAAAAAAATTACTTCCATTTTAAAGTTAAAAAAAAAAAAATTAAAAAATACACTTTTTTTTTTTTTTTTGAGAAAAATAAAATAATGAAAGCGAAATTAACCGAAACCACGCTTTGTCTCGTGACACGCCTGCAGCAACGTGCCTTTACGGCGTCACGGAAGTGACCTACATCATCCCTTCACACCCCGCCTTTTGCCTCGACGCCTCGACCAAAGTCAGCTTGGCGTCGACAACTTATTCCCCAGCTGTCTTTACACCCTCAAGCTAATCAATTTCAAAACTTCAAAAGAAAAAGAGAAAAAAAAAACCGAAAGACAAAGCTCAACCGCTAAAACAAACAAAAAGAAACAACAAATTAAAACAACAAAAATCCCACCAAAAAAAAAAATTCATTCTTCAAACCCCAAACCCCAAACCCCTGCAAACTTCTAAATCCTTTCCTTCAAAATTTGTAGAAAAAAAAAAAAAAAAAAAAAAAAAATTCTCATTGGGGTGTTTCCTCCCAGACAAGCACACATAAAGACTGGTCAAACCGGCCCTGCCACTGCCACACCCCCATCCCTAATCAAGAGGCCCCTTGGAAATTCGAGGAATGTGACCCACCATTGCCAGTGGCCAAGTCATTTTCACGATGAAGGATTTAGGGAGAGAGAAATAGGAGAAAAACAAGGGTCATCTTGTAAACTCATCACGCATTCCCAATACGCACAATCTAAGGAATTCAATCTTACTTTCCTAAACATTCCCGAATCAAACCCGACAGCCAATATAATACTAGTACCACCCAGACTTCGCAAACCCCTTTCCGCGCTCGACCTCGAGGGGGGAAAAACCGTCGGACATGAAATCAACAGGTGTCCAACTGCTAAACAGCCCAAATCCATCTGCCGAGTTGTGTGGAGAGAGACCGCGATAACCTTGGCCACTTTTTATTTCGGCAGGTGAGACGACGCGTGACGGAGTAAGAAGCACGCCACATGCAAAACGCGCATGCGTGCTCACGCCTATTAAGTGTTGCACACGGACGACTCGAGGGAGGTGGAGAGGACGAAAACGCGGCTCCAATTCCTCATTGATAGCGAGCGCACGTCTGCTTCCGCCTCCCTCCTCACCGCACTTCTTTTCCCCTCATCTCCCGTGTCTTTCCATCCCAACAGGAAACGGGGTGTTTCTCATCACCAACAAGTCGTTGCTTGGCAACTGCGCACGTTAACGAACAAATATGGCGTGCTAATCTCTTTGTTGACAAATTTTGGTAGTTCACAGACCTGTTTTATCCCGATGCAAAGCTAATTTAATCCAACTGCCAAAAATACACGTTGTTTTTATCACTTTCGTATTATTCCTGGCCAAATTGTTTGGACGTTTTCTCCAGTCTTGTAAAAGCAAACATTCTTCAATGGAAAAAAAAAACGAAATTATCCAGTACAATACATCTTATCCTCAATCGTATGTTTTTAAAGTTTTAATTGAATAAATAAATTCCAAAGAAAAAATAAAATACAGAGTAGCGAGTCAATAAATGTAATTTAATTCGAAAACACGAAAATGTATTACAAATTAGATATTGGAGCCGCCTATTGATTTGAAACCGATAACTACCGAGATAAAAGGAAATCTGAACACACCGAGTACATGACAACTGTCCTCAAGCCCATATAAATGTAAATTGAAAAACAGAAGAAAAAAAAATATTTAAAAAAAAAAAAAAAAAAAAAAAAAAAAAAAAAAACTTTTCAAAGAAAAATCTTCAGTCGTCAAGAAAAGCATTTTTAATTCCTCCCACACGGAACAGAACCAACTGTATAATTGATTTAGACGTCTCCCCCTCTTTACCTTTCACGTTTACAGACGTCTTTTTTTGCTTCGATTATCTGGCAAAAGTAAAACCAACTGTTCGTGTTGAAAGCAGTGTGTACACAGCAGCATTTGAAAATTCATGCTGCCTAAAAATGGAACATTCACATTATTATCATTATTACTTCACATCTGTAAAGATTATGTTTGTAAAAAAATCGCATTTTACAGGTCCAAAAATTAACTTAGTTCCGTTTGAGTCGCGTTTAATTTCGATTTTATTTTTTTATTTTTTCTATTTTATCAATATCGATTCGAATAACGTCGAGCAATTGCTACAAATCAAGCAGAAAAAGTGCAAGCTCTACTGATCTACACGAGTGAATAGAATAAAACCAACAAACCGATCAACCAAAACCCCCTACTCGGCACCTCTCTTTATGAATCTTTTATTTCCTCACAAATCACAATGGGTGTGAATGAAAACACAAGATAAACCCGCGGATCAGTCAGTAATTGGATGGAGAATCCAATTCCCTTCTTTCATGTCACATTCCGGGCCACCACGGGTGTGATTTATAACACCTTTCCAATTGCTCCCCTTACCCTGGATGCGCTTCTGCGCACGAGCTTCGCGGCATATGGCCATTCGCGATCATTCAGACTTTTCAAAATACAGCCTCGTCACGCCATCTTTAGCATCAATGCTCGGAGTGACGTGAATTGAGCGTTGCCAAGCAACGGCTGTCCTATCGACCCGCACGCGCAGCTGCAGCTGCAGATTTGTGCGATGCGAAGCGCGGGCAAAGCGCCCACAATTCCAATTGGTTGGCGTGACCCTCCACCGAGGCTACAGTACCCTATTGAAAATAGAGTGGAGAGGGGATGAGCACCAGCTTTTCTACCATCTGACGTCACAAGATGATTCACTCAATGGGCATTGCGGCGAAGTTCCTAGCATTCTCAGTCGTTGCTAAGCAACGCTACATCCTCATCATCCACGTATCTTTGTAATAGACTCGTTTTATTTGCTTCGGTTATCAAACATTAATTTTTTTTTCTGCTTCTCTTTTTGATGTTTTATTTTTCAAGTTTATTCTGTAAAACAAACACATTAGTGCCAGTGGTTTAAGTTTGAACAAACATGAAAAATTAAATCGTTTCGCACATCGAATTAAAAATAAATTATAGACAAACACGTTTCTTTTAGACAAAAATCCTTTTCAAATGTGTCAGTTGTCAAGAAAAGCATTGTTAATTCCTCCCACACAGAAAGGGACTAGTTGGAAAATTGATTGATTTTATTTTATTTTTTTCCCTTCATATACCTTCTACGTACAAACGTCTTTTTTTGTTTCGATTATCTGCCAAAAGAAAAGCAAAACATACATGTTGAAGTATCAACATTACCATATTAGAAATAAACAAGTAGGTAGTAATATAAATATTACAAAAAACAGTGGAATACTGAGCAAACCAAAACCGAATTTGAAACTCAAACATCTCTTCAGTGTAGACTCTTCAGAAATTTAATTTTTGGTTTGGTTCATAATTTATAACCTTTAGTTATCAGATATGAGGTAAAAATAAAAAAAAATACTTTTTGATATCAAATTATAGTACTGCCTTCAAAAAAATTGCAACAGAGCATGCTCTCTTCAAGTGCAAAAAGTCAGCTCAAGTGTTTTCAATTTATTGCCAATATTTATTGTTGCCAAGTTTGCTGCAAAAACCGAAATACCAGTAAACAGTGACTTGTGTGTATCTAATCCATGCTTATTCCATTCCCCACCCCCCCTAAATTCATTTAACATTAAAGTGAACAAACCAAACGTTCGCAATTACTAAATCAGTTGTGCTGAACCCCTTTCAAGACACAAGGAAATTTTCCCGAATGTGATGGCGACCGGTTTGTTAAATTATCAAATGTAGCACATTGATTGTCATCATCTACATATTTCCGAAACTACAGTTTGCAGCCGGTATCTTAATACCAAATTCAAACTGCGCATCCGATTCTTCACAGTTAATTTCTTAATTCCAGTTGTTATTTAGCAGTGTTAAGCCTAATAATGTTAAAATAAAGTAAATAAACAAAAATAAACTCATTAACAAAAGTAATTTACAATATCGTACTGAAATATTGTTGCTTTAGTTCCTTTGTGTGCATCAGGATATAAAGTGCAAGAAATATCAAGTGTGGTAATATTGAAAGTTAACTTTCAATATTAACTTTCAATATTAACTTTCAATATATATAACTTTCAATATAACTTTCAATATTACCACACTTGATATTTCTTAAAGCCGAAAATAAACATTTTATTACTTTTTATTGAAAACCCTTTATTTTTATTTATAAGCCCTTATAAATAAACAGATTACGATTCTAAGGTCGTGAGCGAAATGCTATTTCTAGTCTTAGTCACTTATGAGCTCAAACAACAACCCTAGACACCAGCTAATTTTGTGCCTTTAATTGAAATACTTTCCATTAATATTCGAGGTCGTTACACAGTCACCAAAACTAGACAGAATGCAAATACCATAAATCACCGGATTAACCTGCTAATCCTGGAAGGATGTGTTAGCGGAAGAGCTCACACACTAACCTAACCAAAAGCCATAAACAACACAGTACACTACAACCATCGCACCGCATTAAAGGAAGCCAATAAATATGATAAAGAGGCTCTGGTGGTGACATTTCTGAGTCATTTCACTCTATCCATCTGGTATTAAAAAAAAAAACCTCTTATTTCGTCCCCTCTATTTCAATCACACACTCAAATGTCAAAAGACGAAAGTTGCACAAACTCAACACACTTTGGCGTCATCGAAATGACCATGGATGTCTCATCTAGATAATACGTAGGAATTAAGCATCTATATAAATTTAAATAATGACACACTCGGTCTAAAAAAAAAATATAAGAATTTCTTTCTTTTTTTTGTTAGCCGTCCGTCCATTGTATCATTACAGTTGGTTGTAAACTCAATCTTCCATTTTTCCAACCACGTATTCAGAGTGACAAATGTCTCGGGATGTAACGAGTCTTTCACTATTCCCGACCACACGTTCTCTACTCCATTGCTCCGTCAACAATTTCCCCGCAACTCTGACAAGAGGAATGGTGCCAGAAGACTCAGCGGGACGCCGTTGGCATGCAAGAGCACGCGCACAACCGCGAGCGGATTTGGTGGGAGGATCCTGAAACCGACGTTGTCCCGCATAGGAATGACGGCGTTTAGCTCTTAAAATGGCATTTACGCATGCCCACCACGTGTTCTTGCCCCCTGAATAAAATAAAACGGAATTCACCCAACGCGACTTTGCCCTACTGTCGTTGCTCTCTGGTCCCGACCACGTTGGATGAGCATTCACCTTGCCCAAGGTGTAACGCACCGATACCATTTGACTTCCGTCCCCCAAAAGAGAACAGGACGCGAATTAATTTCAATTATTTATCCTAAATTCGGGAAAAAAATTTCAAAAATTTATTTAAATCTGTCGAGAAAGTAGAAGAAAAAAAAGGAAAAAAAAGCAAGCTCTTTATCAAGCGTTCAATTTCGTTTTTAAAATTCTCCACTCGATCATATTTTTCTTGAATCGTGGGCGGGAAGAAAAGAAACCCTTCGGGCGTCGGCCGGGCGGACGCTGACTGTTCGGTATTCATGGCGCGAGTCAGCGGGTTGGCGACTAATGAAAACGCAACTTCTTTGCCGCCATCAGCTCTGTTCATGTGAAGAATGGTAATTTTTACGCTGCGTGCCACCAGAAATTATTACCTTTTTTACAGATGCCCCACTCTCTTCCCCTGCATTCAAAAAGAGGAATCTCGCCATATCGTGCCCACCTAACCAAATAACGCCCCGCATACAAAACGCCCAATTTCAAGTTAAAGCCCTTCTCTTTTCATCCTCCAACAGAAGCTCGCTTAAAACACCCATCCACGCACCTATCTCTCACTCGCACCTGTTCGATGCCGTGACATTCTGTCCCTTTAAATATAAATTTTAATAACTGCGTTGAATTTGCCGCACTTTCAGAAATTGTAAAGGTAAACTTGAAATGTCAGCACTTTCTGACGAATCTGATATCTCGCTCGACATTACCATGGAAAGATTGACGGATTGAGAGCTTTTTCTTCGATTCAGCACAAGGCAGCCCCCGATTTTAGTGCGCTATAAAATCTCTTTGGTTTAGTGCGTAAACTGCCGACTTTAAACTTAAGTTTGAGCAAAGGTATCGTAATGTGCTGGCAAATCCCCAGTCGTTACCCTCAAATCAGTAATGGAATCGTGAACCAGCACACTATTGGATTCTACATGTTTTTAACTCATTTGTCTTCGTACCAAAATTAAATGAAAAACAACAAACATTTTATCCTTATTAGTATCACTAAGACAACACGTTGGCAAAATGTGTAATCGACCACACTATTTCTCCATCTAAATAATAATCAAATAAAATTTAAAGTTTTTACCTTTTGGGTGACAAATGTGGTGTTATCCTTGCATGGTAAACAACAACGTACGATGCCAATTGCCAATAACATCCTAAAACAAAAAAAAATTTAATTATTTCAGTTTTATTAAACCAGTATTAAATTAGTATAAATCACAATGGACATAAACTCAAGTTTGTTTATCAGTTTTCACTCCTCAACTTTTTGATCATGTTGTCCCGAACACCTTTGTCCTTGTTTTAACGAGTCCCATCTGTTTTGTAGGCATCTCAACACGAGTCAATAGGTCTTAAAGGATAAAGCAGTGTTTTTTTTTTTGGTATATTTTTTTTCTTCTTGTCCATGGTAGTCACGCAATTTCTAAGCAACCGGCATCGGAGGCTGTAGTTCTCGAGAGCGGCCGAAAACGAGTGCAACGTGCAAGGAATAAGCAAACACGTTGCGTGATCATTGTTACATTAAATTAAAATCTTAACATAATTCATATTTTATTTTTCTTAATTCCACAGCACACGACAGCCCCAAATCAAACTAATAACAACAACAACAATAATAATAATAATAATAAGAATAATAATAATAATAATGATAATAATGATAATAATAATGATAATAAATCTTTACTCCAATTGCAACTATTAAATTTGTGTGTAAAATATTGGAATTTAGTTGTGTCACATTTAATTTTCAGTGAGATCGCTAAGAGGGACATTTCCTTGACATTCAGCAAGAGATCTCAAATTATTCCCACGCCCTACACAGCGCCTAAGCCAAGCAAGAAGACTGAGAAACTACACAGTGCAGTTGTAATGCAAGGTGGTTTGGTTTTCTGAGAGGAGGGGGTCGTCAGATGAGTTTTTGCCCCAACCTTTTAGGTGGCGGTGGGGAAGAAAATATAAACTGGCTGAACTGACAACCGAGAAACTTTTCCCAGGACTCAAGAGTGGAATGTGGGTCTTAAGTCCATTGGCGAGGGACAAGAAATGTTCAATATTCGACCCATCTAAACATGACACAAAGCAGAGACAGACAGAAAAAGGTGATAACCTTACCAAAACCTTTCACCATTTTTTTTTTTCTATTTTTTTTTAGGGGGTTACCTAAATTGAACTTTTTATTGCTCATGAAACGATTATGGTGGTGCACTTTATCAATTTTGAATGCGTGTGAAAACTAGCTAATTTTTTTAATTTTATATTCAACAAACGTAAAATAAAAACGAGCATAATAAAGAAGGAAAAAAAATTCTTCATGTATTTCAAAAGTTAATGCAATCATCTTATTTAATTTTCATTTTTTAATCGTAAATTTCTTGGGGAAAAACTCAAGAATTTACATCCAATTTGTATCTCCACATTTTTCTTTTTAGTTTTTAATTTAAAATTTTTTTTTTTTTTTTTTGATCTAAATTCATTATTTTAAAATTTAAATATTAGACAAAAAATTAATAGTTCTTTTCTGCATTTCGTGAATGGCGTCGGTTTGCCGCACAAAGTTTAGTCATGGATATAAGTTATTGAAGCGTCTTGGATTACGTGCCCGGTCGGCCCAAGCGTAATAACTGCAAAGATCCTTGCGTTTAATATGCTTAAAGCATACAAGACTCCTTCATTGACAATTCAGCAACTCAGCTGATGTTGGCATTAAAAAGATATCGGGCAACGAATTTAGGCCACTCGACGAATACAAAATAAGATGCATAAACCAAGCGTCTCATATTACACAACACTTTCAGGTGAATACATCACCATAACATTTTCGAAGAAAAAAAATTTGCAATTTTATGGAATGCATAAAAAGTTGGATACGCCAGTTGCAAATGTTGTTATTGTGCCGTTTAATTATTTAAAACTACCACCATTGCTATTAAACTTCGTAAAATCAACACTAGGTTTCAGCTAAGTCCAGCACGTATTAATTATAGTGGCAAAGACCTGTCAACTAGAAGTTGTTTCAAAACTTTCTTGAATTATAGTTCGTACGTAACAATCAAATTTGAATTTTAAAATGAATATTTAAACGTTTGATAATTATTTTTTTGATCTTTTTGTGGTTTTCTCAGAAGTAAGCACTAAGCGTAACGATTATATACAGGTATGTTTTCTAATCTCCTTCTAAATTTTTAGAAATACCTTTTAAAAGTTTGAAACTAAACTGTTTGAAACAGACACCTTTCATACAAAAAAAATAAAACGACAGCGACTTACCAAAGTGGTTGATTGTGGGCTGATTCAAACTCGAGCCATGACACACGCCATCTTTGATTTGCGACTACAGTGCCACCCAATGCCACTACCGTAACCAATAACATTTATTTTTATTTTAAAATTATTTTATTAAATTAAATTTTATTAATATTAACTGTTTCAATTTAAAAAAAATTTATTTTAAGGTGCCATAATATTTTATTTTGATTTAAATATTAACCCTATACGACGCTACTATCTCGATATCGTATACTGCACATGGTCGGCGTGCTCGTGAACTGCATTTTTGCATCTGAAATTCGAATTACGAGTAATATTTCCCAACGATGGCAACTACAGGAATAGATCCAAATAAACTGCAAGCGGAACAAATAAAACAAGTAATATGCTTTCTGAATTTGAAAAAATGATGCATTTATTAATCACAGATTTTTTTTTTTACAGTTCAAAGACTTTCTAATGTCTTACAATAAATTGTCCGAACTCTGTTTCAATAACTGTGTCCACGACTTTACAGTTCATCATGTTAGGAACAAAGAAGTAGATATACTCATAAAGTTAACGCTGGTTTTTATTTGATTTTTTCTTAAGGATACCTGTGCAATGAATTGTATGGAAAAATATTTGAAAATGAACCAAAGGATATCTCAACGTTTTCAAGATTTTCAAACGCAACAAAACGAAGCTATGGTTGCAGCTACTCAAAAAGCTGTATCTTAGTCATAATAATAGTAATCGATTTATTAAAAAAATTCATTTTTTTTATTAAAAATTTATTTTACATTTGCAAATATGTAGAAAAAGAGTAAATGTTTCAATTTCGATCTGTACTTGCGTATAAAGCAACGTTATTGAAAGACAAAAAATTCAAAACTGGACGTTTTTATTTTTTACAATTAAATAGATGTAATCCTGAGATTTGAATTGAGAGCGACCAACCGCTTGCCATTAGCATCCACATATACTGCGTGTCTTTTTATTGTCAGCAGTGTCTTGTTGCAGTTGAAATGTATCTTTTATTCGCAGTTGTGGCCTAGGAACTTCGAGAAATACAAGTTTCTTCACTAGAAAATGCATCGCTTCACCTAAATAATTGCGAATAATTATATGCTCAAAGATAATTGTAACAAAGTGTCCTTACTTATGTTAATATCGTCCTTAGCAGATGTTACATACCAACCTAAAATTTTATGTTGTATGCAAAATTGGCTTATAATAGACATGTCAATACGAATACCAGGAATATCACACTATAATTTTAAATTTTAAAATTAATATGTTGGAATGTGGATGCAAGAAAAATAACTGTATACTTTATTGGCTAATAAAAGAACAGGAACGGGCTCTCCACTTTGTAACGAGACTTTCTCCCTTATATCTGAATACCACTTTAAAAAATAATTTTGTGTAGAAAATTTATTTTTACTTGTAATCATATTACCTTCATCACAGAATCAAAAGTTGCAGGTCTAAAATAAAACATATTAGAAAATCATTTATTAGTCAACAATTTATTAATCACCTTGATAGATCAAATACTATAACAGCTGCTGCCCTATAATAGAAAACAGAAAATCGATTACTCACTCCAAAAGTATGTTATAATAGCATCGCTTACGCATATTTGTAATAAACCCTGGTCATGTAACCGAACCGTTCGTGGCCCGCAATATCCCTGAAATATAAAAATTAGTAAAATTTCTAATTATTTTTTTTAAAATTATTAATTAACCATAATTGCAGATTTATTTGAGTTTTGTCTGTCCATTTCAGAGATTTTATTGCAAAGTCAACTCCAATGGTGAGTTTGTAATAAGGCGAAAATTTACCTGTTATCAAAAATAAAACATTTTGTATAGCCTATATACATAACATAACGAACTTTTTATTTGTTTGTTTACCTTGGGTAAATCTTCTTATAATGGCAGTTTTACCTAATGAATAAAAAGTAAAAAGTAAAAGTAATTGAATAATCTTTGAAAATCAATTCAATCTCAACACCTCTGCCTCTCTTATCGTGATTTGAAATCTCAAAAAAGTCAATAAATTCAAACTTCTACGCTACTCTAATCGCGACACTTGAAAAATGAAAATGTTTTCTCACCGACACCGAAGTCTCCAATAATTAAAAACTTGTAAAGAAGTTCTTTCATAAAAGTCCTGTTAAAAGCATCGACAACAGGTACTTCGTTATCCATACCCGCGATGCATGCTACCTGTAAAACTTCACCTGTGCTATGCAGGTCACGTGACAAGTTCAGAGCACCGAGGGGGAGTCGCTAAATGTAAACAAATGTCATCCTGCAATACTCAAACTCACATTTTCGAAGTCATAAAATAAAACCAAAATATTTGAGTTTTAAAATATATTTTTTTTAATAACTTATTTAAATATTTACAAAAAAAGCAAGAAAAAATATTTTATCACCAAACAGAACATTTATTTTCAGGATTCATCGGTGAATTTAAAGGACAATTGAAATCTTTAGCAAAGTCGGGTGAATTAGATATAGTACCCCAAACTCTGTGCAAAAATGTAAAAAAAATTCAAAATTTTAATTTTTCTGAAATGTAAATAATTAACCTGAATACGGGCCAACTGTGAACCATTTGTGAAAACTGCATGTCAAGTCTTGAAAATGGGTAACTGAAACACCACGACTATAAAATACACGTACCCAAATTAAATGTTATCAAATAATAATCAGATTATTATTTTTTTACATTAGCATAACTCATCCAAAACAACTGATTGTTATTAAAGGCTAATCCGGGTAAAGTCGCTTCAGTGTCAGGATGATCTATGAGCCATGATTGATAAGCCTTACAATAAATAAAATAAAATTAAACCCGAGAGGTTATTTATATAAATATTTGTAATAATAATAAAAAACCCTGTATGAAATTAAAACTCCAGTGTTATCTGCAATGTTCTCGTCTAAAGTTTTAGTTCCGTTTAGTTTTCCTTTCCGTGGAAGGCCGTAACGTCCGTACTGATTTACAATACACTCTGCTCGTTTGCGAAACGCTACAACATCATCATCCTTCCACCATTTTTTAACAGGCACTTCTGGGCGTTGAGGTACACCTATTTTCGAATAAATATTTTTATTCAGTCTTTTTTGTTGTTGTTGTTGTTGTCATTTATTGATTAAAAATACCTATCTGATTAACAGCATGCAGGATTTCATGTCCCATAATGGCACCTAAACTTCCAAAATTTAACGCGTGCGGTCTATTCATTGTGAAATAAGATTCTCTCGCTTGAGATGCGGGAATTTCTGTAAATAATGCTCGCTCCATTTATTAACCGGTATTTAAAATTAAAATTAACTTACCAATTGTATTATAAAAAGGTTTGTAATACGCATTAGTTGCGAGCAAGCTAATCATGTTATCCCAATTCCAACTGCAAACAAATTTATTAACAGACTTAGATAGAACTAAAAATATATTCTTGGTAGAACTTACTCTTTTCGTACGACAGTTTTGTCAATAAACGCAGCATATTTTTTGTGTTGAAATTTTTGCAGACGCAAAACGTTTTTCAGAAATTCATAAGATGAAATAGGTACCTGGAAAAAGTGATTACTTAAATAAAGATGAATGATAAACATAACTTACTTCTCTGTAATATTCTTCCAAATTTTTGTCATCTAAGATTTCGTCAGCATGAGCCAGAAAAGCAATTATATCATCTATCTATATACAATCAATAAAAATACAAAATACAAAATACAAAAGCCATTATTGTACAATACCTGCTGTTTGCTTCTTTCTAATGTCTCAGCAGTCAACCAATCTACTGACTCCAACACGTTTCTAAACTCTCTTCGTACCAATGAAAACATTTCTGTCAGCTGATAAAAATGGCGTGCTATTATATTTAACAGAAACTAAAATCTTAAGAGTACATACATTTCCTTTTTCATGTAACTTATAATTGTGTTGCACAAACATAGAAGTTACGACCGGAAGAAAATATTTATGTACGATGGGTAAACAAATTCTCCACCTGAAACAGAACTAACATTATAAACAAACAAACCGTTGAAAATAACTGAATCACCTTGACATTGGAAGATGTGGGATGTATCCAGTACGAGAACTCATTATACTGTTATCCCATTGCTCAGATTTAATATACTGCATATAATTCCGAGCAAGTCCAGCAAATAAATAATTTGCTAAAACTCTTGCATAATTAAAAACAAATTATCATATTTAATAGTATAAATTTAAAATATTTCGTTTTTAAATGACAAATAAAACAAAAGCCTTTTGATCGAAAACAACACAGCGTATTTTATATGTCATTTCAAAACCAAATATTTTAATCAAACTTGAAGTAATACGCGTTAGAAATAAAATATTTATATTATAAATTTAAAATTTTCAGGTACCTTTTTGGCGTGCTGTTGTAAACATCAATTAATCGAGCTAAATTATCAGATGATCCAGCAATGCATATGATCTCAGATTGCATAGTTAATGAGGGTGAAAATGCACGTCGAAGAAAACTTAGCCAGTCAATCTAGTTTGTTTTTAAATCTCACAGTAAAAAAATTATACTTAAAGATGTGCTATTACTTTATCAGTTAGAGTGTATAACTCTTCTATCGTCGTAGTGTTCAATGGTCCTGCCTGTTAAAATAACAGCAATTGGAATATTATTAATATTTGTAAAAAATACGCTTAAAGTAGCGTAATTCCATTAACGAGCTATTTTTTCCGTGTAAAACTTACTTGCTCGTGACCATTCAAACAAATCTCACTGTCGCTTTCATTACTTTTAAAATCAAGTATCTGTAATTTGCGAAGCATTGAAACTATAGCAAACATTAAATATGATTAATTTGTGTGCCTTACATCATTAAGCGAACTTCTGAAAGAATAAACATCTTCCATTTCTTGTTGGGCTTCTTCTTTAGAGGCACCTAATAAAACTGCAATTTCAATCAAAGGATTGACAAAAGTGTCGTTCACCACAGATGTGTTTCGAAGCGACTGAGGTTGAGATTCGGGAACTTGTATCTAAATGTATTACCAAAATGTTAACTTAACGCCATTTTGAAGACTCCTTCAACAAATAAAACTAGCCATTGGTATCAAATGCATGTCTGAATTCAAGTGTCCTTGATTTATTTCATAACCGACTCGAATTAAATTAGCAGAAACTGCATCGCTAATCATTTCGCTGACGGTTTTCTCCCAGTTAAATTTATTCTCTTCCCATTTAGTACCTAACATCATCGGCCAACCACCGTATTTATTGAGCAAGTCCTTCAGAGGCTTCAAACCCAATTCGTTCATGTATGCTTCAAAACAAAAATATTTAATACGTTATTTTAAAATAAAACGTACCAATCGTACCAATGTTTATGCAGGAATCGTACATATCCTTAAGTTTATACAGTGATCCAGTAAATGATGTTTTTGGTCGTTGCATCAATTCTGAAAATTTAAAAGAAAAATATTTAAAAATAAAATTATTTTCATTAAAAAAAAAATACTTTTCAATTGTGCAATCATAGTTCTGTCTTGTTCGGAATCCACATGCAATGCCTTATAATCGTAAGCGAGAATCCGTTCCGAGAATCCACCGCAAGAAAATTTGTGAAAATCATCGCAGGGGTCAACGGTGAAATCCGAATTTTCTAAAATTCTAGCGGCTAAGACAGATAGCCAGCAATGAGGTCCAGTTAAATTTTATAGATCAGTAGAATTTACCCGATATGATGCATTCTTTAGTCAAACAAACATCTTTTAAATCTTCATTTTCGGATGCCAACCACGGTGAATCTTTATCGTCACGCAATTCAATACAGTTTGATTAGTTTATATTGTATTTACCATAAACGTCTTACCAGAAGCTAATGCTATACTGCAACATGTTAAAATAAAATAAATAAATTCTTTCTCCATTATTTTGAAGTTGGGATTGCGTGTAGCCGCAGAGCTAAGTTGTACTTTGTAAATGGTTGTGAATTTAGATTAATTTGATTTTTTTTTGTTATCAAGAAATATCAAATGGCTAAGTAATTCAAAACTTAAAATTGCATTAACAGTATGAAATTTCAAAATGTTATGTATTTATTATTAGAAGTTTTTTGACACACTAAAATACTGAAATATATAGTAAAAACTAAAAACATAAAAATTTTTATTTTCTCAGTTTGTAAGTTTAAATCAATAAATAATAATGAATGACCTCGCACAAAATACACTAAAAGTTGACCTTAAATTTAATACTGCATATTTCTTAGTGCCGATTACGGTTTTGGTAAACTTACGACACAACCATCACGTGTCCAATGTCTCTAACGAAATGGCAACATCTGTATGCAGACCTATGCGCATGCCCACTGTTTCTTTTCTTGGCTAGAATTTTTGACGAAGCAATTAGTAGACAAAATATTCATCATATTATAATCACACGAAAAAATAACAAGAAATAAAATAAACCTTACCAATGGAATAGAACATCATCAAAACAATCCTTCGTTAGTTCAAGGTTAGTTCGGGTCGAGTCCTGCTGCAGTGATTGGCTGAAACAGATGGTGTCATAATTCGCGCGATACAAACTGAAAAAAAAAGAAATGAATAAAATTTATAATTTTGCTTTATGTTCGATGTTTTGTAAAAATAAAGAAAAATAATGCGTAGACAAACTCCATTTGCTTGCATTTTCTGTAAGTAACTCTTCATAGATGTCAGAAATCAGAAATAAATAAAAAGAAATACTAAAGGCATAAGCCATAACCAACAATATTTTTATTTTTCAATTTGCATTATTTTTTTAAATGTTAATTTAAAATCACAACTTTATTCTCTGTACAAATCATTACCAGCTCATGTAATTAAAATTAATATGCCCAATAAAAGGTTCAGCCAACACAAAATCTGGTCGATAAGTTTGTAGATTTGCTTCCTGACTAGGTGAATTTGATTGATCTTTTTTTTTATTAGTATAAAGTCTGGGTTCCATTGATGCATTGATAAATACTCTTCTCCCTAGTTCAAATGAATGGACCGCTGTAAATCCTGCCGAGAAAAAATGATAGCATAATTTATACACTACATATTCTACTTGAAATAAAAATATCCGTATCCATACCACATCGATTTAGCACCACAGGGCAAACAAATTGTTCTGTTTTACCGGGAAAACTTAACCAGAGCAGTTATTTTATTTCTATTTTCAATATTTTTTTTCCTCCAGAAAAGACCTCTGGGGCCAGTACATTACAGTAGGTACAGTTTAGAAGGGTAAGACAGAGATAGGAGGGTTATTTGATCCTCCTACTTGTAGAGGTTTGGCACTAATTGGAAGATTGTGATTGGCGGACTGTTACTATGTGATGTGGGGACACCGGTGTGGCAAATAGACGCCTATTCACTTCCATAGAAATAAGACACTAGAAACTTGTATTGGTAAAATGGCCTTTATTATATTTGTTGTCTAGGGGTTAGTCTCTAGTCAGTGTCATTCCTAACCTGTGCCATGTTGCAATAGCACAGCCCACGTCAACTAGCGACCACGTAGTTAGTAAGAACCACGTGGGTGCTGAAGTCTATCACATTCACCGCGGGTAGTCAACCAGACTTCAAGACCGCTTAAGTCACGTCCATGTTACGTGTACAGAGCCGCTCGCACATCCGGTAGACGTGATGGGACATGTAACTCACCACGTTACCAGCCGAGCAAGGACTGCTGTCTTTCCTTTGGGGGGTCCCTTTTATAGGAAGACCCTGTAGACTCTACTTCCGGTTCCGCCTTTTCCTCAGTGGACAGGAAACCACTTCCGGTTGGCAACTCCACCTGGTGGACGTTGCCTCAAGGCGGGCCACCGGTTCGGCCAGTGTCCGCAAGATTTACAGTAAATGATTAAAATATTCTCCTTTCACAACTTTGATTGCAAGTTGTTTTCACTTCAGCACCAATACTTTTTTTCTCTTCATTTGATTCTGAAGCAGGTGTTGTGTAATTGGTATTGTAACTTTTTCAGTTTCACCATTTGAAAATGAAATATCACAACCAAATCAGACAAACACAATTCACGAGGAACTAAATCGAGGTGATATGGCACCTAGTATGTATATAAGCTTAGGCAGTGGCATAGCAAGATGTCAATGAGCCCGTGTGCAAGTTGGGTTGATGGATCCTTTAACAGACTCTTAGCTAGAATTTTCGATACTTGGTGAGACAAAGTTGCTATTTTCATCCTCCATAGGCACCCATGTCACGTGCTGCATAACCGATTGCTACGCCACTGAGCTTAACTGCAACAAAAACCTGTAATAATATTTGTAGATATTTTTGTAGACAAACCATCTTGTTTTTCGTTCTTCATTTTACTATTATCCTGATTAGTTGATAAAGGCACGTCAAAGTTTACCTTTCCAGCTAGAAACCAAAAACTCATAAATTATTCATGCCATTTTATTTTGTTAAAAAAAAAACACTTACTTCCAAATTGAGTAAAACTAAAATTTGTTGTTTTAGTTGGTCGTGATGGTGGTATTAGAGAACCATTGCTGGAGTCCTCAGTGTAAGTCCATTGCTTGCCCTTCGAATCAACCATGAGTAATTTAAATTTTTCTGGAAAGCTTATTTCTTCAACACGCATTAACCTAACATCGACAAGAGGACATTTAGATCCGAGTTGTTTCTTGCCTAAACCTAAATTGCGTTCTGATGACGTGATCGGTTTGAGATACAGAATTTGCAGAACATCAGGTTCCCCACTTCTATGTACATACAAACGATTTTTCACTTCATTGAAATAAAACACCACATTGCTATTAGTATTCTCATCCTCAAGCAAAAAACTTTCAACCAACTCCCACTCGTTAGTTGCAAATTTAAACCGTTGTATTAACAAGTTGTTGGTTATAACATAAATATGTCCATCAGCACAAAAAGTGTTTGGGGAAAGAATATCTTTAAGCGGAGCCGGTAAAGTGATCCAAAATTCCTCCTTGGACTTAAGGTCATATTTCTTCAATTGATTTTTCAAAATGAAGTACAAAGTTTCTTCAGTTGCTACTGATTTCCCTTTTGGATCAAAACATGACAATTTACACTTGATGTCTGAAACCGACTGAGTTTCTATATTGTAAATAGTGATTGATGTTTCCGTGATGAAATAAATGTATTGCTGCCAATTGCAAATACTTCCTTCTCTTAACTCGATGGGTAATTGACGGGGAACAGTGAGCCACAAGTTGGTGGCAGGATTCAATAATTTCAATGGCAAACTTGTCGTATTGTTTTTTGTTTTTAGAACATCTCCAAGAGCTGTGTAATAGAACACAAACACTTCTTCACGAAGCCATAACCTTTTACAAAGTGGTTTAATCATAATGCTGGAAAGACTCGGTTCTTCTTCGGCTAAAGTAATGATCCAAGGCAAAGATAACTTGTCAATACCAATCAATGAAATTAACTCCGGAAGAAATGGCTCGCGAGTGCTAGTAAATCTAACCCACTTTAAAACACCTTTTGTGAGTTGTTCTGTTGGAATAATTTGCCATAAGGACTCTCGATGCATACATTCAAGAATGGAGACAATTCTGTCGCGAGATAAATTAAGAAACTCGTCATGTTCTATGACAGTGCCAAAACTTTGCACAACGCGCATCAAGAATTTATTTTTGCAGTCGGTTTGGTCATGCAGCTCGATCAGGTCCCAATCGTTCAAAAAATTAGAACTGCAAAAATTATTTATGATATCATTGAGCACTATTTGAATAACGTAATCCATTTCCAACAAACTGGTAGCAGCCAGCAACTCTGCTTTATCATTGATCTCTATGTCGATTTTTTTCGAATATATAAAATTCAGTAAAAACATGACAGCTTTCGGTGAACATTTTTCGTTTTCTGGGACAATTGTAACTTCATTTCCCGTTACTCTTTCGAATAATTTTTTGAAGTATGGACTGTTTGCAGCAAGCATAATTTTGTGTCCAGTAAAACTCATATCGCCGCAGTAAACTGTTACATCACTCAGGAAATTCTCTTTCCATAGACTTTCCATAGTCGTGTGGAAAATCAAGTTTCGGAAATTGTCCTGGAACTATCCCAAAATAAAAAATTAAAACCATGCACCAAAAAAGATGAAAAAATAAGTAAAATAGGACACTCACCGACCACAAAGCTAACAACGGGCGCGACATTTTCTTTACTTTCGATTTCTGTGTGTGTTTATCGGTTCACGTGACTAATGACCTTGATTCTTTTCTTCCACGCCCATGTAACTACAGTCGCAGTTATGTCATTTTTGGGCTCTAACCAACCAAATTCACTCTTTTTTTTAAATGTAGGAAACGATAAAATTTAACTGAGAAACTAGGTAGATTAACTGTTCTGGTTTTTCTGTTCGTAAATTTGAGAAGTTGATTTAGATGACGTCATAAAATGTTAATCTTTTACGTAAATACCAATCAGCAGAAAGGTAAACGCGGTTGTATGGTAATCACAATTAATGAATACAATTATTTTTATTTTTTCCCTCTTAATTGACTGTGATGTATCACCAAACTTATATCACGCATTAGTCGGTATCAAATATAGTTGATTATTGGATTAACGCATCATCTAACCGCTTCCAAAATTGGCGAAATAGTTTATTTGATTTTTGAGATCATACGAAATCCAATTGTGATTTCAGACAATCCGCAAATGACGCCATTCTCTAGTCTCTGAGAAAAACCAATGTGGAATTGCGCAAAAAAAAGAATAGCCTTTGCCTCTCACCCAACGACAACAAATTTCATTGCTACGCAAACGGAAGTTTAAAATAAATTGATAATAACTAAAATACGTATTTATTTGAAGATTATAATGTTCTACATTGATCACTTGAACTTTGAAATTTGATTTAACATACTTCTAGTTGTTACATAATCTAATTGGCAAAAAAAGAAAAAAATTTCTGCTTCATTTTCTCTCGGGATTTGTTTTTATTCCTTGCAGCAACCAGCAAAAGAATAATTAAATAGCAAAACTGCTTAATTAAAGAGGTTAATAGATGAGCGCAACAAGTCTTTGTGAAAGGAAACTGAACAAGTTGGTTCTTTAACAAATGCAATTCTCTTTTTATTAAATAAATAAATGAATAAATAAAATAAACTAATCAATTTCAAATGTTTCCGATATAAATTCAATGTAAGCAGCAAAATATTTCAAGAATGTTTGCTCTTTTACTGCAACTATTTGGTAGTAAAAAAATAAATAAGTGAAATAAATTTAAAGTTGTTTACTGCAGCTAGACACAAAATACGAAAATTTCGTACTCTTTTATTAAAACATTAATAAATGTTTTTGAATGATTTTGGTTATAAGACCAATTGAATTATAAAACTGAGTGACAATTAATACACGTGTTTTGAATTGTGACACAGCTGCAGCCAGTTTCATGTGAATAAACGATTGATCAAACTAAAACCACACAAGCACGTATACGAATATAGTCGAACTGTTTATCACATTTCTAATTCGTTATGTTATAAAGTTTATACGTGATGAACGTGAAATGTCAAATGAATTTCTCTCTTGAAGTAGTTCGGGAAACAGTTGCTTAGACACAGGTGGCTCATCAGTTTTAAGATGATAATAAACCTGAGGTTAGTTTATTGTGAGTGGAATTATAGCAATTTTCAACAGCCGTAGTAAAGATCATCCAAGATAATCTCTTCGAGACACGTTTATGCAGAAAAAAGTAAGTCTTGTTCTTAGATTCAAATGTTAAACGTAATCCCTGACTGTAATTAAATTCAGCTTTGACGATAAACAACATTTTTAATTTTTAAAACGCGTATTTTATTTCATATGAAAAAAATTAATAAATTAAAAAAAAATATTTTTTGGATTTTAAATCACACAAAAGTTGGCTTTTTTTCTTGTTTCTTTTTTTACCTATCAGAAAATGCCAACCCAATAAATCCTTTTGTAGATAAATAAAACAATCGTATCGTATTAGGATGCAAAAAAACAACATATAGTTTTTCTTCTTTTTCATAAAAAAAATGTAATGATGTGCTTACATGATTTTCCCATTTCAATTTTAGAACTGAAATTTCTTCTGATGCACATGCGCAATGCTGTCCCGCCTATGGTACGAAGCATCAGGCCAATGGGCCGCTAAAGCCAAGGCGGCTTTATATGTAGCACGAGGTGCGCGTTCATCTCATGTTGGCTGCTGACTCTCCACATCACCTGTCGCTTCGTCTCCTGATCTAAATCATTTATTCAAATTAAGGTAAGATTTTTACAAAGTAGACTAAGTTTTAAAATTTAAGATTATTTAAAAACAACCAAACAAAAACAATTGTGTTTTTTTTGCTATTTTTCTTTCCATTCAATGGAATGATGAGCAGCAGTTTGGTAAATCATTTCGTTGTTTTATTAGGCAATTTAATTGCAGAATTCAAATTACTGAATTGTGTTTTCAGTACTGCTTAAATGTAATTCTTAATTCTGTATGAATTGTAATATAGTTTGCCTTTTTCCTTTTCCTGTATAAACTTATCATTTTCCAAGCATTTTTTTTGTTACCCAAAAAGTCTTACTCGCTTATAAATGTATAATGAACAAATATTACTTACTTAATTTAATAATCGCGTTATAAGTAGAAATATATTCTGAATCAGATATTTTTCATTGTAAGTGGTCAATTGGTAGAACAATCTTCCGGTATGCGGAAGATTTATGTTTCAAGTTCCAGTCGCTTCTGGCCTCCGACATTTGTAAAAATTTCATATTTCCTGTTTAGATGCATTTACCATGAATGGTATAGAGATAAAGCAAAGTGAAAGTTATTTCTTAATTTATGAGATGGGGTTGATCTACACAACTGTGAATAGCGTTTATTTAAACTAATTAGCGTGCCAGCCATGTAATAATAAAGCAGACATACTTGGTAAAATATTTTCGTAACAAATTAACTACGTATTTATTTTTTAACAAGGCTTATTAATAATTTAACTTACTATAAACAATAAATAAATTTCATAGAAATTAACATAGAAATTTTATATAAAATATAAAATCAGCTTCCGAAATTTAAAATGGATTACCGTAATTACTATTTAAAAATTATTATTGTTATTATTATTATTATTATTATTTTTAGTTAAAATCAATCAAAACTTGCATGGTAGTAAATTTGTACAGCAGCACAGTTAAGGGGCAGCACAATGAGACTCTACAGACAGACGAAGAAAGGAATTTCCAAGAAACTTTTTCAAACAGTATCAGTCAAAGTTTGTGAAGTTGCGCAAAACTTTTATCACTATAGACAATTATTGATTCAGACCATCAGTAGAATTGATTTTGATCCGATATTGGAAGCAGAGTCCTTTAATTGCTTGCTTTTATTGTGTCAAATGCACTGAAATCAAGTCTGTTAGTTGCACATGTTCCGTTCCCGCAGTGTGCTAAAAAACATTCTTTTGACGTCTTACTCTACTTGTCTTAAAATTAATACAAAATACACCTTTTAAAAAAAATTATTTATAACCGGATTACTTATTAAAAAGATGTTGTTGTTAATCTACAATAGAATAAAGCAAAATAGTTGAAGCTTTTTCAAATTTATTGTAATTGGATATATTTAACTTATCTAGGACTCGATCAATATTATCAATTTAATAAATTCAAATACCGTGAGCAATGTTTCCAATTCAACTTGAAATGAATTTTCCCCTCCCACTGTTTTAGACTTCACAAATAACAGATTGAAGTTTCCTTTCACATATGTTTTTTTTGTAATGACTAAACAAAAGAGAAAAAAAGAAAGTAATTGTGAAAACGTCACGTGCAAAAGTTTTTACCGTTTTGCATGTTCCAGAATAAACATGTAATAACAGATGTGTCAAGTGAATATAGCATCGTAACTTGATTATGAAAGGGCAAGCGAAGCGCATCTTTGGCCAGAAGAGCACGTTCCATCCAAAGGGAAGCAAAAGAAAGAAAAAAGTCATAGTGACTCAACAGTTAGTGGGGATTAGATCCCATCTAAACATTTTTATAGCATGTTTATTTTGTCTTTCAAAAGATATTGCAACATAAATAATTACATAAACATTTAAAAAATTGAATATAATTCCAACTGTAGAAGCTAATAAACTTTTTTTTTTTTTTTTAATTTTGATTTGATTTCACACAAATCAAAATCAGCTGTTGAATATTTAAAAATAATTAAACAATTTTTCTTACTTTTAAATAGAATGATGTTAGTCAACAGTTTCTGATCTTGAATACTGAGTAGCATCATCAGTGATTACCAGAGATGTTCAGAGGTTGTAGGTTGAACCATTTCTCAATTTGTTTATAGTAATTTTAAAACAATATTGCAATTATGTAAAGATTAGTTTAAAAACTGACATTTATCAGCCAAAGATGCATTTCACTTCAACTTTGATGAATGGAAAGTTTTAAGTTTCTTACAAATTATCGAACAGCTGCTGTTGTTCTTCATTTGTCATTTGAACTGTTAATCATTTGTTTTTCTATCCTCTTCATTGGGCGGTTTTACTGACAAAAATATTGATTAGATTCCCTTAAGACATTTATAAAGTGGATTGCTTCTCTGTTTTCGCGTTGAGGGACAGAAACCTTTCGCACGGTAGCAACACAAAGAAAAGCAAACACGCCGTACATACATCCCACATTAAATTAGAAACTTTTGTATTTTTGTTTGATTCAAAATGATATAAAAAGATTTAAATTTTTTTTTAGAGATTCTCGCGTCCAAAGTTGCCCTTTTGGGAGGGATTTTGTTCAGCAACGCTGAGAGATTTATGTTGTGCTTTGTCTGAGTATACTACAACACTTTGGTTTCGTACCTGTAATGAACGTGAGTGGCATTTAGAGTAGGTATCACTGAGCAGGTCTATTTTTCTCCATGTTAAATTACTGTAACAAAAAAAGATGTGTGCGGGTAATTGACCTCACATTGCTTAATCATTATCTTTTAAGAAGTCAGACTAAATTGGTAGAAAAAAACTTTTCTTCTTTTTTTTTTTTTACTCGATCTCGATCCCTTTTAAATGTCCCTTTGGAATTCCGAGAGTGAAGAAAGTTTCTTCTTGTCAAATGGTTAGATCTTATTCACTAAATGTATAATCGTGATATATTGGTCCCAAACCGCAAATACAAAACACGACATGTTTTTTTTTTCAGCAATAAATAAAGAAAAAAAGAAAGGATTTTTCAAGACAGTACGATCAAATACGTACTGACAAAGATATATATATTTCATATTTTTTTACACACACAAATACCAGACTACACTCCTGTTTTCTGCTAAAGTAAAATAATAGTAAAGTGATAGCCATTAATTTCGTTGTAGCATTGTAGCGCTTTAATTTTGATTCTTTTATTTGGTTTTCAGAAATTTTTTGCCCAAAATACTATGACACGATAAGCATTTTTAATAAAAATATCTACATTAACGTTAACTTTCAACTAAAAATTGGAGCATCTTAATATACCAATGAAGATTCGGATAAACAAATTAATTCTGTCTGCATTATTTTCTTCACATTTACTGGAAAGCACGGAAAAAACAAATTTGACCGCAGTCTGCACTACTTCCGACTATTTCTGTAAATTTACTGAAACTAACAGAAATAATTCGTAAAGAAACCAAATACTGTCAGCACCATTTTCTGTAAAGTGAAATGACAATTTACCATTTACCGGATATTTTATAATTTGTGAAAATAGGCAATTCCGTTTCTTAACACGATATTTACCGTTAACAGAACAAAGGAAAAATATTCAGTAAATGTACAGAAGATTTTCTTTCAAACCAAAATACAGATTTTTACAATAATTCACCAGCAAATTAACTTTAAAAAATTACAGTAGAAATTCTAGCGCAGCGCTTCTCAAACTATGTAATGTAGTAAACCAGTATTTTTTTGTCCCAATATGTTGCGGACTGATGTCATCTTTTGTCCCAATATGTTGCGGAGTGATGTCATCTTTGTCCCAATGTGCTACAAACCAGTAACCTAAAATTGCCTTACTAAGCCTGTACAATCTTTCCGTTTCAATTGTAAAATGGCAGTCTCAAGCTCGCGGACTGGCAGTGGTCCGCAGACCCCATTATGACAAGCATTGTTCTAGCGTATCACTCACATAGGACATCTTTGTAACAATATGCCTTTTTGAAAGAATGTACCTTTGAAGTCTAAAAATATATCTTTTTAACTCATTTATATTTATATAATTTATTTATATTTATATTTATATTTATATTTATAATATATTTATATACTTGACAGAAAAATGCTTAAACTCACTTTCTATTCAAAAATGGATCTTTATGCATTACGCTGCCTTACAAATTTTACGTTCAACCAATGTCTCGGTGGTCCGGTATCTACGACCAATAACGGCCATGGCCGGCTGGAGGTTTTGCGGGGCCTCAAGAAGAAGTATTAGTGGGGCCCAATATATTAGCAAAAAAATTTTTTTTTATCGGAAAATCAAATTTTCTTAGAAATTTGAAAGAGCGAGGCTCTAAGCACGAGACCTGAAAAACCGACGACTGTTCCAGCCTTAATAACAGCGTATTCGTGTAGAATGGAAACAATATCACATACAATGCTGTTTTCTTAACCTCAGTGTGCATAGCAGAGGCCCGGGAACCTATGCCCAGATTAATATTGTCGAACAATTCGCCTTTTCTCATAAAAACGTGGTAAAACGTGCAAGCTAAATTTTCAATTTCAAAACGATTTTTGACAATTCAGATTCAGCACATTTTCTTGCAATGAAAACTATACTGTGTATACTATACGTGCGTGTGTGTACATACATATACCATATATACTGTTTAGATGCAGTCAGTGTTCACCATTTATTTTATATACTCATTTCAAATGGGCGCATTGGCTAGTGAACACCGTGTACTTTAACTGATACGAAAATACTATATTTAAAGAGTATATAAAATAAATGGTGAAAACTGACTGCATCTAGACAGTTGCATCTTGTAAAGAGGCTCAATAAGTTTTTATTTTTATCAATTTAACCTAATCAAATTGCTGTTTTAATTTTTGAATAAAACGTACAGATTAACTGAAACATTTTATGTATGAATTTTAACATTAGATCTATCGATGGCTTGTAAAATATCAAATTGGTATTGCAATTCTTGTTAGGCATTATGAAACCGTGCGGGTGTAACGCTGTTAATTGCATCAGTTATTGAGTTATGTGATGTCTGTCCACACTCACAAATACGCAATAAAATGGAAATTAAGCTGGCAATTTAATTAAGTTGCATTGATAAAAATTAAAACTTATTGGGATCCTATACAAGATACAAATGTCTAGATGCTATCAGTTTTGACCATTTATTTTATATATTCATTTAAAATGGGCGTATCGGCTAGCGGTATGGTTACCCTGCATAATTGAGTCTTTTAAAAATTTTAATTACAGAATATGCTGCTACGTCCATTCAGTTTCATCGTGTGTTTGTGCGCCCTAGCATGCGTGGGCGCAAGAAGCTTGTCCAGATTACAAGAATGTGCCGATTGTCCGCTTGTACCTGCAGATGATAATAGATATTCAATTCAAGACGACTTCAACAATAAAGCGTTTGTTCTGAAGGCCAGAAGGATCCCCGATTGGTCCCTTTTTGCCAATTTACCTGACGAAATTTCTTCAGAAAGAATGATTCGTGGCTACAGTTTGAAGCACATAGATGGTACCAAGAAGAGAAATGATGGCACCAACTTGTCAATTGTTAACCCAGTGGAAGTTATACGTCAAAGAATGATGATCGATGCGGCTAGAGAACGTCAGAACCAGATCGACGCCAATGCCGAAATGCTGCGTGAAATTGGAAAACGACAACCCAAAGCATGGCGGAGTGACTGGCACTGATGAGCGGCCGCACGATTTCGATGTTGGATTTTTAGTTTATTCTGCCGATTACACCCATGTCATCATTAACCAATTCATCGAATTTATTTTAATTTTATCAGTGATGTATTGAGTGTTAATCAACTGAATAAATCAATACAATAATTATATTCGAATGTAAACCAAAGTTAAAAATCGTATATTTTGAGTTCACGAAACATTTAAATGAAATAAATAAAATTTAAAAGTAAATGAAAATATTCAGCAAATCGGTAAAAAAATTTATTAAAACCCAATAAGAATTCGAATTTTTTTAAATTATCTTTTTTAAAAAACACGATGAAATTATTAAAAGAAAAGAACAATTATTTTATTTTATTTAAACACAACAGTGTCGAGCATAGCACCCAAACACTGAACAATATTAGCAGTCATAAGAACATCAACATGCTCTTCAAGATGACGTTTAGGGTCTTGTTTACCAACATTTTTAATAGCCAACTGCTCCGGAGTCATTTTATCCTCCTCTTCAAGTGACTGTAATAAAGTCATTAAATACAGCAACGTAAAATCCGATTATTAAGTCAAATTCGACACGTACCTTGTTATAATTTTTAGCTAAGTCCAACATTTCCTGAACAGTTTTGTCGTTTAATTGACAATGATTATTATAATCTTTTAATGTCAGTCCGTCCATCCATGATTTCTTATGCAAATTAAGCAGCATCTAAGTAAAAAAATAAATAAAAACAAAACATTTCATTTTCGGTTAGAACATTTTAAATGAGTAATTTAACCTTTTGCTCCAGCTCATTTTTTCTATAGTTGATGGATATTGAATAATAATGCCTGTTTAGTCCATGAATCAGCGCCTAATTCAAACAAAATTGAAGATAAATACAAATAAAATCAAAACTAACGCATACTTGTATTGATGGTTTCTGCAAATGTCCCAAATTTGATGTTGTTTGACGGGGTTCTTGACCCAGAACCATCATATTGGGATTTATGAGACGAAATGCGTCGATAACAACTTTCCCTTTTACACTTTGAATCGGATCCACAACGACAGCGACTGCTCTTTCGGACAAAGCTTCGAAACTTTGTTGCGTGTTGATGTCCACACCCGACAACCAGCAGCCAAATCCAGGGTGAGAATGGTACCACCCTACTACCATTTCAGGACTACAAAAAAAAAATTAAAAATTAAAAAAAAATAAAATAAAAATTTTAAAACATTAAAAAAAATGTACCGTCCCGTTTGTTTCAACATGTCGAGCATTTTAGCTTGGAAAACGGGATCAACAGCTTCAACACTGACTCCAGTTCCAGACTGCGGCATAGCGAACACATCGATAACTCGAACGGTGTAATCGTCAACGAATTCACCCAACATGAGACCCATCACCTCCATCGGTACGCCAGCACGCCCGTGTTTTAGCATCTGCGAACATAAAACATGTTATTATAAACATTTAGATATGCGTTACAACTACTTCTTACTTTAAGTAAGGCCAATGATGAAATGTAAACTTGTTCGGCCGTGTCGACAACTGGTGCATCTCCAGGTGGGGGTGCCTGATAAGTGAAAATAAACCAATTTCTTAGTATTGTGATTGGAAATGAGTTAATTCTTTCTCTTACCTGCCCCAAACCGGGCATCGCTCCACCTAAACGTAACAGCCGATCCATTGTATGTTATAAGTGAAATGAAAACTTAAAGTGCACAACCTCGTAAGTTACAATAGCTTAGACGATAGCGGCGTGATTCAGCATTAACGAAGAGAAAGCAAGCGTCAATTTGAGATTCGAATAAATGAATACGGTGGCAGCACCGTCTACTGAACTAGGTAAGACCCGACACCTGGTGACAAATTACAGATTTAAAGTTTATAAGAACCGATTGTGGGCATTCGGATTTCGTTTTTATTATAATTATAGACTGAATCTGAATTAAAGCATGTTTGGGGTTAAATCGCAACAGACTTCGAAAGGAGTTCTGCCGGATAAATATAGCGCAGGACCTCATGGGCTTGGTTAGTTTATTTTTTTAAATATTTTAAAATCAGTTGGCTTATTATGTTACATCTTTTTGTAGGAGATCCAGATGATAAAACTTTAAGAAAAGTGGAAATTGAAATATTAATTCCTAAAAAAATGAGAGAAAAATCTAGGGCTGAAAAATGTCCCGAATTAGTGAAAGGTGAAGTATAAAAGACGTAAAAAACTGTATTTTTAACGCAGTTTTTGCTTTTTTTTTCAGAATTTGGGGATTGCTGCTTAGCTAATGGTGCTAGTATGATAGTGTTGTGCCGCAAAGAGAATGCAGCTATGCAGGAGTGTCTTACGAAGTGGTAATAAGCGTTTGAGTCCTGTATTTTTATTTATTTAATGGTTTATTTTGGTTTCTAGGTACCAAAATGCTGAATTTAAGCAAGTGTGCACTGAGGAATACTTGAAAGAAAGATCCGAGTATAGGAGGACTGGAATAAAAAAGAAGTTCAGAAAGAAGGAGTCGACAACTTTCTAATAGATACTAACACAATTTGTTTTTTGAAAAATGTTTTTTTTTTTCTTTGTATTCTGTAAATATCCATTTAACATGAAATAAAATAGAAAATGTTAACAATAGCAACATTTTATTTTTGTTCTGCAATTACGCCACAGAATTAAACCATATATAATAACATAAATGATATGATGTAATAACGATGACAAGACTGAAATTGTGGATGGCCGCAACATGGATCCCTGTGTTAATTTTGAGTCACTGTCCTGGCGTGTGTAATGCACTATGCCGTGACCACGGATTCAATCGCTTGTTAATTGAATAATCGATGGTAATTGACCGAAGCTAAGGTGTTTTTAAATTTAGAAACTGGGTTAAATGATTAAGAAAAACCGGTTTAAGCGGATACATGTATCAAATTATTAATTACGTTTTCTCTTCGCACGAATATGGTTGTTGCATTACTCGCTCCTGGTAAAAATGCAAAAATTTAACACACAGAGCCGTATTGCGGGTATCTATTCGTTAAAATTCATTCGAATTGAAGTCACAACACAATGGCGACCACATCTGGGCTGGAATTGCTGTATCATACAGTGGCCAGCAGTTTAAAGTCCAAAGAAGATGCTTTTGTGGCAGAATTACACTGGTGTATGATTGTAAATGGATATAGATGTATTGGGATTGAAAGCGAGGTATAATTCACTTGTAAACATAGTCGCATTTAGGGTTTCAAAATGACTCGTTTATTCGTTTCTCAAGGTAGTAACAAGTTTAGAAAATGTCAACAGCTCTGAGCTTCTACCACAAAGTTGGAACCAAAATGAAGATGTTTACACGCTACAATATGTACCAACCGACCCAGCAAAAGCCACGAACGTGTTATTACTAACAGCAATTCGGGTTGACCGAAACATGCTCATCAATGCATTTGTAAGCAAAACAACTAAACGAAAACGATCCCCAAAAATAATATATTTTTATTTTACAGAATTCTCAAAATGAGAAAACGGCCAGTATGACGGCCACCGTTGAGGAGTTCGTGTCTGAGCAGCTAACAAATTTCCGATCCTTGTACATAAATTCTGAAGACTTCTTAAACAGATTTAGAACCGAAATTCTTCAGAGTCTGCAAACTTCGTCACCTGCAAGATCAGACCGGCTGTCAGATAGGTAGCTACCACGACAAACCAACCTTAACCTTTGAATTAAAAATTCATATTTCTAATTAAGACCTAGAAATTCCAACTCGAGGACGAGACTCATAGACGACGATCCATTGCGAGTTAATCAACCTCTGCGTATGCCGCCAGGATCATCATCAGGATGGTAAATGATTGGAAAGGCTGGTTATTTGACCGAAATTGTAATTGTTCTGTACGTAGGGATGTAATTACTGATCCTATGGGCATAGGTCGAGGCGATTTAGATCCGTTAGGTCGACGCGGGGGCGGAATGCTTATGGACCCTCGACACAGATACCCAGGCATTAATCCTTATCATCCAGCTGCAGGTATACCAGGCCAGCTGCCTAGGCAAGTAAAAGACCAAAAGCCAAAGCACTTATTACTTCAAGTTATGAGTTGTTCGTAATTTATTTTCGTTATTTGGATTGATTGGTTTTGTTTTTGGTCAGGGGGTCTGTACCACCCAGTGCTCGGTTTGATCCTTTTGGACCACCAGATCCTGATGCATTACCTGGTTCACAGCCTCCGACAGGGTAAACGAGTTATATCAAAATGTTTTTTTATTTTTTGGTAATTTATTTATTTTTTTAAAAATGTGTATTTTAGTCCCAATCCTGATCATATGAAACCACCTGACTTCGACGATATGTTCTCTTAAAAGACATTCCATTGGTTTGCTTCTTTGCTCTAGTTGGTTTAATTCTCTGTCGTGCCTTGAATTTTGTAAATGTCTTGTAAAATTTTGCATAATTAAAAAAGGTTTAGTGTATTTAACAATTATTACAATGCACCAACTCTGTAATTTTCTAAGCGAGGTTGTTTGTAAGAGTATGAATTTTTCTGCATTAATATTAATTATAATTTTTACAAAAACATTGCCAATAAAAGAAATATTGATTATTCCAAATGTCTGAATTTTTAAAATCAATTCTGCATTTGTAAGTCACGAAATTTCCGAGGGTTTTCCGCGAATTTTGATTATTGGATTGTGAAACAACAAACTGAATTTAACACATTGTTAAGGGAATATAAGAAGTCTACTTAAATGTGGCATTTGCTGAACTGTTAATCTCGTTTAACGGTTATAATTTTTTGAAGAAATAACCTAAATCATATCTAATTTATAATGTTTTGTTCAAAGATTTAATTAAATTAAATTAAACCATGAAAACTTTTAAAGTTTTACCTTTAAAAGAGATTTCGTACGACATGCTTGTACAAGTAATTTGGCAATGGAAACCAAACGGACTAGATTTGTTGACTTCAACAAAAAAAATGAATGAATATTTGAAACGTTTACGTAAGAAATTATTAATTTATTTTAATGCATAACATATATATATATATTTAAACACTTTGTAGCTGTGAACTTTATCAAGGAGCTGTGGGCACGATTTATGCGTAGTGCAAAATGCGACTATCGACGTTACGTGCAAGCATGGCATGTTGCGTTGTTTCTACATTACGGGCAAACCGAATTGAAGTTATGGTTCGAAAACAGAAGCTTCGATTTCCAGTTTTTACTCGACGTCTGCGGCAATAAGCTGTCTGTATGTATTGGAATATTAACTCTTATATTTAAGTTATTATTTATGTATTTACTTTTAAGGAGCTGCAAGTACTTGAATTGCCTGTCAAAAGTAGTCTTCCAGCTACGCTGTGCAAAATCATGTGCGCCAAGCTACCGTCTATAACCACATTGGATTTGCGTGGCGTCAGTCTTGGAGACGATGCAATGTGTTTTCTTGCTACTCTGTCTCTGAAAATGCTGAACATCGAAGGTACTGACGTGTTGGACGACGGTCTGAGGCAGTTATGTATTCCAGCAGCGAAAGCAAGATGGACTTTACTGCATTTGAGTATTGAAGAACGCTGCTCGGTCAAAACCTGCTACTACCTGTTAAAATCAATCCCACAATTAGAATATCTAAGTTACAATAATTGTGTATTGCTAACGTCGCTAAACTACGAAGTGATGACCCCGAAGTTGAATCTGAAAAAATTGGAGTGTAAAGGGTCAGCTAAACGTATGGCTCAAGCTCTGAATATTGCACTGAATGTATGCACTTGCGTCAATAACATTTGCATCAACGCTAGAGAATTTACATCTGATATTTTGCTCGCATTAACTAAATTCACTCATTTGGACACACTAACACTTTCAAACCAGTTAATGGTACAAGATTTTGACGATTTGTCAGTTTATTTAAAAAATTTTTTGTTGTATAGTTTACGCAATTTGTGCATTGACCACGTTAATGCAAATTGGTTTCTGAGTGGCCATTTCTTAAATACACTCCTAATGTGCCCTCACTTGGAAACGCTGTGTATATCCTACTGTAATGGTTTTGATGATCAAATTGCATGCAATATGACTCAGGAATTAATCGATGGCCAGTTACAGTATATCAAACTTATTTGCTGCAATTCAGTTGGACCTAAAGCTGTACGCAACATGTTGGACATTCCCGCGTTGTGTTACCTTTTTATTTCAATGACAATACCAGCTAAGAGAGCGGATGAGTTTAATATAACAGACTTAAAATGGATTGCAGATTCGAGGAGTGTTGACTTAAAATTGTCTATATGTAGTTACTAGCGATTCAAAATTTAATTCGGTTTAAAAATCCACTAAAATATTAAAAATAAAAGCGTTATTTTTTATTTGTGATTATTTGTTGTAATATTTTTTTTAAAGTGACAATGAAAACAATGTGCGAAAACATCAAATTCAACAAAAACAAGGCGGCTTGAGCGACAATTAGTCCTAACAAAAAGATTTTGGTTTGTGGAACAGCAATTCTTGCATTCCATTAACATGTTAGCTTCGAGGGCGATTAATCGTATTAATCGTCCTAGTTAACTTCAATCCGATTTTGTTTTAATGGCTTTTTATATATATATATATATATATATATGTATATCCATTTTACATTTGCAAGTTTAGTTTCATAAAAATTGAAACAGAATTTAAAAAAAATTTAAAAATGAGTTTTGAAATCGATTTTAAAAAATTATTTATGAATAATTGCCGTATGAGAAAAATGAATCTCTACGTGCAATCGTGTGAAACTCTAAGAAGGTATATATTACTTGACTTAAAACCAACGGTTGTTGCTTTAGAACAAATAGACAGTGCTGTCAAATACATGCAAAAATTACGTAAGTGAATTTATATTTATCTTGGGACTATAACACATTTTAAAAGTTGTCGGATTTAATTTTAGCTGAGCCAATACTCGACGATTTATTTTCGTATTTCAAGTCACCTAATAGAGAATACTACACGTGCTACATTATAAAGAATATAGAAGCATGGCATGTTGCACTGTTTACATACGATGGCCAAAAACAGTTGCTGATGGATTTTTCAAACAGGGATTTTAACTTGGGTTCTTTTCTTGATATTTGTGCAAAGAAACTATCGCAATTGGAAGAACTAAAATTACCGGAACAAAGTCATCTTTCTGCGAACCTTTGTAAGACATTGTGTGAGAACGTTCCAAGCTTGCAAAAACTCAGCCTCCTTTCAGTTGACATTGCGAATTTTGCACTGCAATTCATAGCTAATCTTTCCTTGATCGAACTGGAATTAGGCGGCATGATTCTTACTAAAGCTGTTCTTGTTATAGCCAGAGATTTTGTAGATCCTCAACTTCTCGTGCTATGCCGTGAAGACTCCACTATCAGACTCACTATGTTGGATTTAAAATTGGGAGATTATGTCAATCTAGAGTGCTATATTTTAGTTCTACGCTGTATGCCGAATTTAGAGTATTTAGATTTTTCAAACGGTTCATGGTTGACTAGACTGCCATCGGACTTAATGAATCGACAATTTAATTTGAGAAAGCTTGTTTTTTGCGATTTATGTAACCAAGTCGAGAAAGAGCTCAGTATCGCCATTTCTAATTGCCCGTTAGTGGATAGTGTAGAATTGACTACCGATAAGTTTACTAGAAGAATTTTGGCTACATTGACTACATGGAGGAATTTGACTACCTTGGACTTTAAAGTTGTTAGTTCGAAATATTTTGATGAAAGCGGTTCGGTCATTGTTTATGTCGACGACAATAAATTCGAATCGAGTGGTTTCCTATTTCCCAACTTAAAAGAGTGTTCAATTCGAGATCGAAGAAATTTGTGGTTAGCAAACGGAATCAATTTAAATAATTTTCTTGCAATTTGTCCTCAGCTTTCAAAGCTGACGTTGGCAGAATGCAAGGGATTTGACAACCAAATGGCGCTGCAGGTATCGCGACAGCTGTCGGAAGTAAATATTAAACGAATTCAACTTGAGTTTTGTAACCTTTTGAGACCGCCAGGAATTCGCTATTTTATCAACATACCTTCTCTCACTGAATGTTATGTTGAACTGCTACTCACACCAGCTGAAAAACGACAATTTGATACTGAGTCATTAGAGGAAGAAGCCAGAAATAAGGGCAAAATTCTTAAAATTACAATTACAATCAAAACAATTTTTCATGATTTACTATCACGCTTATTTACTTAAAACAAAAAATCTTGATCTGTGATGAACAATAGACAATTTTTCAAGGTATATATCTTGCAAAATTTATGCCCAGATAAATAAAATGTTTTTTTGGGTCTGACTACACTAAGATTCATTATTTTTATGCTAAGATGCCGTGCAGAGAAGTTATAACTACACTAGTGAGCACTCGTTTTCTGATCAGTGTGAAAAACAGATTGGGTAATGCGTTTCTTTAGGTTTGCACGCCGTAACATCAGAAAAGTACAAACAATAAACAACGCACAGACAATGGCATTGTTTGCAAAATTTTTATACACTTAAAACAAAATATTTTACTTGTTTAGTAACATCATTGTTTAAGGTATGTCATGTTGTCACTCGAGGTCGTTTCATTATTCTTAACACTATTATTTAGGTTACACCTTTCGGAACTTACTGAACATGTTTTAAAAAAATTTAAAATTTTTAGATTGAAAGATAACTCAAACTATAGATTTTTTTACGTATATTACTTCAACAAATTTATTTGATGAAAGAAGTCTAAATGGAAACGCAAACTACAGATTTACAAGAAATGGCTTATGAATGTCTTAAAACGATGATATTAAAATGGCAACCATCAGCAGACAGTTATGTAGATATAATATTTGTTTCCAACTATCTACAGCTACTTTGTAAGTTGTCAATAAATAATTTTGTGTAAGAATAATAATTTGTGACAGTAATTTTACAGCTAAAAATCTTCGAGGCAAACTATTGTCTGCGCTAGTATTACACAGTCAGAATTGTGATAAAGAAAAATTAAATATTGTTCAAGCAGGACATGTTGCTGCTTTCATAAAAGACACTAATGTAAATCCAGAAGAATTAATACTAAAGTTTGAAAACTCAGCTTTCGAATTCCAGTTGTTGCTAGATATTTGTGGTTGCCAACTTCTAGTAAGCATTTATAAGCTTAGTTTACATTCTAATATCATTAATAATTTTCAGAACATTGAGAGTCTTCAATTGCCGTTTTATAGTAAACTGCCGGTGAATCAATTTGCGAGAATGAGTCGCTTACTTCCATGTATAACAAAATTAGTTCTTTGTGCGGTCGATATAGACGACGACGCAATGGCACATCTGACGGCTTATCATCTTGAACTGCTAGATCTTACCAGCACCAGGATTTCCGACGACGGCATTAATAAATTGTGTTTTGGAAAACCAAATATAAAGCGAACTTTACGCATTTTAAATATTGAAGATACCAATGTTAGTAGTTGCGGTTGTGCTGTAATACTCAAACATATGCCTCTAATTGAAGATTTGGATGTACATTCTTCTTGGTTGACTGCATTACCAGTCGATATGATACAAACATCAATATTAAATATACAAAAGTTAAGTTTCAATTCTCCATCTGACCGAGTTGAAGATCAACTTAAAGTTGCTGTTAATACATGTCCCAATGTGACCACGATCGACATAACTATAAACCAATTCAGTCCAAGAATATTGTCGCTGTTAACACAATTTCCACGATTGACTTATTTAAACATCGACGATTGTGCGTTTAAACTGAGGTGTCTGAAGACTATTTTGTGGTGGAGTGACGGCAGAAAATACAATCTGGTTGATTGCATAAAACAAATTGTGTTTTTTAGCTTACACGAATTGTCACTTCGGGATATTGACAATGTTTGGTTCAAAACGGGTCGTTTTATCGCTTTTATTTCTGCCTGTCCCGTGATAAAAAAATTGACAATTAAAGACAGTGACGGATTTGATGACGATGTAGCAGTGGAACTAGTACACACTAACTTAGAGCAATTATACATAGAAAACTGCAATGATTTGCGCCCGACTGGTGTTAATGAATTATTAAAAATGAGCTTTCTAGTGGAATGTAAAATACACTTTAATAGTAATTACATAAGAAATTACTATTTCAATTTACAAACACTCTTAAATACAGCTCGTGGTAGAGATATTTCTCTTTCGATAGTGTTTTAACATGTGTGTATTACCATTATTAGATAAAAGTTTTAAAAAAATAAGTTCAAACGAATAAATAAATAAAAATATATAGAAAAACATTATTGTGTTGACACATTTATTAAGCAAATTTCACAAAAATATATGGTTATTAGAAAATAACAGATCCACTACCGGGAACTCGACATGACTTTTTTTTTAAATTCAAAAAATTATATTCCGATTTCCTAGCGCGCACGTGCTGGCGATATTGCCACCTCTTTTCAGATCATGACAAAATCATGAAAAATATTATATAATTATGCAGTATAACCTAACCCGACTAAATCGAATCTAGTTGAAGGTTTAAAACCATTAAAAGCCATTTGTAAAGATAATTGCGACGTAGTTTCTGGTGGCTCAGTGGTAAAAATACCTTGCTTTGCAATCAGAAGGAACTGAGTTCAATCCCAGCTGGGAATTATAAACTAAATTGTTTTCTTCAACTGTTATTAGACCTTTAGAAAATGACATACTGCAACTTTCCTCCGCCCACAATAATGTGATGTATTTTATTATCACGTTATTCATGGCCTATCTCATATGGGGAGGGTGCAACCAACACAGAAAGAAAATACCTAACCACATACGTTGCGTAGCGCTGTGTTCTTCTCGAAATAAAAGAGATGAAGTGCATGATTTGGTTTCTTTTTTATTTAAATGCTAGATAGCTAATTCTGTCTAATTCTACCTAAAAATTCATACATTCTACATGGCAACGATTTAGAATTTATATCTAAACAAAGCAGATTTGATTTGATTTGTAGAATTTATCTAGATTCTGTGCATTATAGTCTATCATCTATATAGAATCTACGCAAAATCTGTTAGGCGATCTAGAATTCTATACAGCTGATAAACCAAAATCTCGACGGGACGATGGTCTTTTTATACCGACACTAAATAGCCTCCAGCTAAAGTCTATTCAACTCTACGTAGAACCTACATTTATTCTACGTATTCTACGTAATGAAGACACCCTATCAATGATAACTCCCCAGTGGGGTGCCCTAACACGGGTATAACATAATCGCCATAAGACATGGGGTGTCTTATCGAACTTAACCAGATCGCATTATTGTCTTGTTCTTGTTGTTAGCCGCTCGAGCCATTGCGAGGAATTCTCGTTAGTTGTTATTATCAGAAGTATTTGTTGTTTAATACTTCTGTTACTATAGGTTGCTATAGAGATTCATTTATTTTTATTTTATTATTATAGTTTGGTGTAAAATTGTAAAATTTGAGAGTGGTTAGAACCGAATTATTTTTTCGTTCTTACAAATGTTTGAAATCAGTTTTAAACCGAAAGAACGAATGTATGTGTTTGCGGATGGTAACACAATATACAAAACAGTTTTTATCATAAATTTACCAAAGTAAGTAAATATAAAAAAAAAGTTTGACTTGAAAAGACAATAAATTAATGTTTATTTTACAAACTAGACGTCTTATTGTCAAGCTTCAATATATTCTTGAAGCAGAGTTAGAAGTAAGAGATGTATCACGTTCAGATTTAATATATTAAACTTGAAAAAATATGCTTTTAGGATTTAGCGGATCGGTATTTTCTGAATATTTCAACTCCAATGCTGAAAAAAGTTCACACAGCTTCTTTTCATATTGATATCAATATCCTTTGCTTTCTGCTGTAACTTAATACGTTTTTGAAATTGATTCGCCATATTCGTCTTAATTCTTTTTCACCAACTACCCCTTGGTTGATACCTGAAGAGTTTGAAATTTTATCTTTAAATGGGAAGCCGATTAATTTTATTAGATCAGAATATATATTCAGCGTGACACTGTGTCCGAAAGCAATAAACCTCTTGAAAACCAAGGGCAAATTCGACAAATACATTTATAATGAATGTGAAAACGAGCCAAACATAAAGAAATATAAAGAAAATGTACAAGATAAAAGAGATTGTGATTTGTGGAGGTATTTGTCAGAACTCGAAAACGTAAAATTAAAGTAACGAAATGAATTGTTAAAAAACTATCTTATCAGAACTGTATTGTAATCAGAAAGAAAAATTGCACCAAATTTATAGTTTGTCAGTCTAACCAGTATATACAAAAAAAATGTATAAAAAGCACAAAAACATACTAAATATCAAAAAAAGAAAAAAGTTGTGAGGTTTGTGTACAATAAAACTTGAGTTTTTTCATTTAAAAAGTTTTGCTATCACTTCATTCTTTTGTCCTTAGAGGTCGTGACCTAATCGCTTGATAATATTGTAGTACTGTACTCAAAACCGTTACTCACAAATCGGTCGTATTCATGCCCTGGCAATCTGGCATTGTTATGTTTGGTTGCTTAACAACGGAATTGTTATCGCAAAATTGAATGGCAGAACTTCAAAATTCAGGAGTAAACGTAGAAGCACGAACTGTACACTACTCAAAATGCTATAAGTCTGATTATGACGATCGAATGTTTGTGTTTGTCGACGGTAACAAAGTCTACAAAACAGTTTTTAGCCTAAATTTCCCCAAGTAAGTTTATTTACTCAATAAAATTAGATAACGATTTCTAACTTTTTGATTTTCATTTAGAACTGCCATTAAGGACATTCAACATATTCTTGAAGTGGAATTAGAAGTAAGTCAATACGATTTATACAAAATAAAGTTGTTAATGCGTACGCTACCGTAGGATTTCATCGATCGCTACTTCTTAAATGAATCAAACCTTCTGAGTAAAGTGCACACACCATCTTTCCACATCGAAATCAATATCCTTTAAAAAAAATAACTAATAATAACCGTGTTTTTAAATGCTGATTTAATCTTAATGCGAATTTAAAGACCTGTCCTTGGTGGGTACCGCAAGAATTCCAACGTTTATCGTACAACGGGCAGCCATTAAATTTTGTGCAAACTGAATACATATTTGACGTGACTCTCTGCCCTAAAATCAAAATTTTCCTCGGCATGTCTGAAAAATTTGAAGATATTTCGCAACAGAATTTTATAACCGATGAAGACAACACCTCGTGGGACGATTCGTACAGCGTCGCAGTGGACTCATCTTACCACACATTATCCCAAGACGAAACAGACTGTGAAGATTCTAGTGATTGGAGTCATTTGTCTGAGGCTGATGAATCAGAGGTCTCAGCGTTGTTTCAAAATGATGATTTGCCCAGGCAATCGGACGATGAAGATGTGTCTATAGATTCAACTGACAGAGGCAATTCTGCCGGATCATCTCCAAGAATATTTTTAGTCACTAAAGTAGAGGAAACAAATCAGAGCGCAATTCCCAAAAGCAACAGCGATGTGTTATTGGTACCGAGACCAGTAAATGAGACGACGTCTCAATACTTCTTTTCACCACTGGCATCGTCCACCCAAAAGGTGGAAGTAGAAAATAGTGATGTTAGTAATGAGATTTTAATTTTAATTTTTTTTTAATTAATAAAATTATTTTATTTTGAATTTAGTTTATGGACAATGCTGAAAAATTGATTTCTGGGAGTTCACCCGATCCCAAAGACGAGATAGATAAAGATTTAAATGTTTGTTATTGTTTTGTTATTGGTTTAATTTTAATTTTTGGATCTCCTTGTATTTAGCGGCACAGTGAGTTGTTTTCACGCAATGTTGTGCCAAAAATCGTTGAATTTGCTCATTCGCAGGATAATTTTAATTATACAGAACCAGGTAGTGTATTGTATATGTAATTTTATTAATTTGTAAAATTATTTTTTCTAGTTTCATTCGTTTCAACTGCTGGGAAACCAGGTGTGACTATTGAAGATGGCAGTAGTTTAGGAAATGAGAAAATAGTTATACCATTTTCCGAAGATATTAATTTTCAAGAGAAGAAGAAAAGTTTTGGTTGGGGGTTTATTAGTAAACTGTTTGGAAAGTAAAGTTTTTGAATGAAACTAAAGGGAAAAAAATTGAATACTTGTTTTGTTTATATAAATTATTCCTTGGCATTAATGTTGCCCACTTTTTTTCTTTCAAAATTCATTTATTGGCCTTTAAAAACATCGTTTGGACGTCACTGAAGCTAAAACATCGTTTAGTTGAAATTAGTTTCGTGACTACGACAAATTGTTAGACTGATTTTTGATGGAAATAATTGAAATAAAACAGTAAACTTTTTTTTGCGAGTATGAGTCTGATTTAAAAAACAAGAAAAGAAAATAAACTCCATTTCTGAATTCGTCCCTTTCTTGATGCCAGTGGTTCCAGGTTTTCAAAATGGTGATCCCGTGCAGAAATATCACCTTTTCTGTGTCTCTCCGATCTCGTTTAGTTGACGCACTAAACGAGAAAGACGAGAGCCTGCTATTTTCAGCAAGTGGAATATTGAGCCTATGTAAAATTATTTATTTTCTTAAATAATTTCCAATTTTGACGAGGTAACGAGCTCTTACATTTTCTTTAATGCCAAACAAATCTCTAAGCGCCATTTTGGCTAAGATCTAATCAGCTAAATTAGAAATTCAAAGTGAAGTAAGCCGATGCCCGAGTGAAATCTGTGTGGATATAAACGAACGTTAGGCCTAATCAGTTTGGTTTGTGATGATTTTTCTTATTTTTATCGGTGCAAGTGTCTAGTGAACAGTATAAAGTGACAATTTTGCTTCAGTTTGTTGGATCAGCGGCGACCAGCAAGGCTATATGCAGCAAGAAGTAGTTTGGGCGTTGAGTAAAGGGTGCCGCCCTCACCAAGATTACTCTGGACTATCTGGAGTCTATTTCACAGTCGACTATGTCTTCAACTACCTTCGTAGATAAAATAGACCCTTTTGCCAAGAGATCCCTGAAAAAGAAACAGAAAAAATCCCAGGGTTCTTCCCGTTACAGATCTACAAACGATGTGGAGTTGCAGCCATTACCGCTGCTCAAAGGTGAGTGTCGTAAGTAAATTTCATTAACAAAAAAAAAAACACTGAAAAGGATGGAAAATAATCGCTCGGTGTTTCGAATATAAATTTTTTGAGTTTTATAGATTAGATTTTTAGACGGAACAATTAATAGCAGACGGCTAGTAGACTTAAATAAAGAATAGCTTTTATTATGTAACAGTAAATTTTAAATGATTTTTTTATCTTCCTTATTTTGACAGATTTGGAGAAAAAAAAAATTTAATTATTTTAATTTCATAATTTGGAGTTTTTCAGGTTGATATTCAGCAAGTCGTAAACAGAGCTACAATTTAATTGGACAATTAAAAAACAAAAACAATTATATTATTGATGCAAGATTAAGTAGTAGAAAATTGTGGACACGTAGAACAAATCTAGAAATTAAAGCTAAAAGATTTGGGAATGAAATAAAAATATTTAGTTGCTGACTCATCAGAAAGCAAAAAAAGCCGTGGAACCCTTAAAGAAAATTATTTTTAATTTTGGCTATTTATTATTCGCACCTCTAGATCGAACTGGATGAATCCTGTCATTGGTAGCAGGTTTTACTTCCAGTGAAGGGAAGTTGGCGATTTTTGTTTACTCGCGATAAAACAAGTTAGCAATTAATGTGCCTTAAAATTGGCATCAGCCCTGACCTTTTTATTTAGAAAATTAAAGAGATTCTGCTCAGTTAGTGAAATGACATGTCTTGCGAGTGGGCATCGGAAGCGATTTTAAAAAGGAAAATAAATTTAATCGAGTCTAACTCGCATGATATTTTACTGTCTGAGTATATAAACATTTGGACTTTAGTGCTCAATTTCAGTGTTATGCGGCTAATCAGGTGCATACCTGATTTTGGATTGAAAGGGAAAAAATTTATGATACTCAAAATTGAAAGTTAGCTTTGAACTGATAAGCGCTGATTGCAAGATGATGATTATTATTATTTTTAATGATATTTTTATTGTATATATATATACATATATATAAAATAATAATCTGAATTATGGGTGAAAACGGCTTTGAATGAATGAAATATGTTGGAAATCACCGATTTTTCTTTTAAATTGTAATTCTGTTGGCAATATTGTGGTTTAACATCGGTTATTGGACTTGAAACAACGATTGTAGCGAATGATTTTATGGATTCCTTTCAGAGAATTAATTTTTTTATGCAGAAAATTGGAAATTTTAAACAGAAATGATAATAATAATAATGCTTAAAATTGAAAAGTAGTGTTTAAAAGAAGCAAAATAAGGAAATAAAAATTTTCCAGCATTTGATTGAATTGATCAATAATTGCGTTTCAAGTTGAAATGATGAAATCGCAAAAAAAAAAAAAAACTGTTAAAGAAATTTTAAACAGACAATTTGGAATATTTAATGTCTCCAGCCTTCTGTAATGAGCGTCATTTAACAAACTAGTTCAGTAAATTACGCAAGGGTTATTTATAGGACCGAATCCTGATTAAACTGCTATACTTTGGACACATGAGAATTTTGGAGTTTAATAAATATACTTTCAAACCTTTAATAAAATTCCTAATTATTATTTTTTAATTTAAAAAAAAAAATTTGTTTTAGATGTACCTGCATCTGAACAAGAGGAACTTTTTATTCGTAAGCTGCGGCAATGCTGTGTTGTGTTCGATTTTATGGACCCAGTGGCTGACTTGAAAGGCAAAGAAATCAAGAGGGCGACCTTAAATGAACTTGTCGATTATATTACTGCTGGACGAGGGGTCCTCACAGAAGCCGTATATCCTGAAATCATTCGTATGGTAATAACTCGATTGAAACAAAAAAATTCCGTTGGCGATAACATGAACTTGATTTCAATTTTAGATTGCTTGCAATTTGTTTCGGACTCTTCCACCGAGTGAAAATCCAGATTTTGACCCAGAAGAAGACGATCCTACCTTAGAGGCATCCTGGCCACATTTACAGGTAGTTTTAATGAGATTAACCGATTTTGGAAGCTAGAAATTAATATATTTTTTTACGTTTCAGATTGTATATGAATATTTCTTAAGGTTTCTGGAATCACCTGATTTCCAGCCAAGTACTGGGAAGAAAGTGATTGATCAGAAATTTGTGTTGCAGGTGAGTTTAATGGGAAGACATGGAGGGTTAATACGTTATTGTGTATTAGCACTTTATTCAAATTGTGGAAAGGCGGTTTTTATGCAGGGAAATGGTTCGTGGGCACTGAGTGTACATTCCAGCAGCTTTGATATTCATCGGATTAAAGTTGCGTTGTGTATACAATTGAGAGGAAATTGTGCGAATGCCAATGGTTTGCCAACGAGCTAAATTTTTCAATGTACCGAGTTATGTAATGGAGAGAAATGTTAGCTAAATATATTATTCATTCATCATCCTGGTTAAAAATCGTGTTTGATATACTCTTCTTTTCTTGTTTGACTTTGCATATTTCGAGCATTAATTTTTAAAGCGGTTGAATTTTTTTTTTCGGTTTATGCTATTTAAATTAAATTTATGGTTTTCATAAAATGCTCTAACTAGACACTGGGTGCGTTTGGTTGGGAGCGTGCCAAAGCTTCATTTAAATGTTTGGGCCAAATATAGGGGCAAAGTTGATTCTACATTTATTTTTATGACGATACTACTAGATTTTTTTTGTAAACACGCTAGGTTTGAATTCGCTCGTAAGCTGTAATGCTTTTTAAAAAAAAAATATATATATATTTTATTAAAGAAAGGGAATTTTATTTCAAGCACTTTTGAAGGTGGTGTGAAGAGTTCATTAGTTTCGTTACTAACGATGCTGGATCTCTCATAAATTATTCAGATAATGCTGTACAGGCAGTTTATGTCTCTTTTTTTCATCAAATAGAGGGAGTGGGGTGGGGAGGAATAAAGTAAACTAGTCTAATCTCGAATGTATACAGGTGAATAAATAAATAAGATTGGAATGAAAAAGCAGGGGAGAAAGGGAGAAAATTTATTTTTCATCAGCACTTAATAAATGTCAGTTTGGATCCTGCAATTTATTCCGAGATTTTTTTTAATTCTGAATAAACCAGAATTGAAAATTTACGCGTCATTTTTTATTGCGCTCTCTAATTTAGAGCAATTTAATTTCAGGCTTGTTATTGACTCCACCCTGCTTGATTTAGAAGAATGTAACGAATGCGAGTGTTAGTGAATATTTGAAATTTTTTTTTTCTTTTTCGGATAATTCCAACGTAATAAAATAATATAATATTTGGATGGATAAGCAGTCATGTGACGATGGGATTTTTAGATTAATTAATTGTTCTAGATTAGCGAGAAACGTGATTTATTATTAAAATTTAATAAATTCACGTTTTATATGAAATATATTTTTTTTTATGGGAAAGGTGTGTTGATGATCGATTTTTTTTTTAAAGTTATGAGTGATTGGTTGCTCTTTTGAGATGGTATTAGCAAATGATGGGAGTAATAAACCAATATAAGGCTCATCATTTTGCACTTGAAACCGGAGGGTTGGATGACGCACAACAGGAAAGCAATTTTAAAATTAGGTCTGGGAAAATTTAATTGAGCAATCAGTAATGAATATGGGTGAACCACGGTTTCAAATCTGTTGAGTTGGTTGTCTGTTGCTGTTGATGCTCCCTGGAGAAGAGAATATGAGCTTTTGGTAATTTATTGATATTGATTTATCGCTGGTTTGTGGAAGTGTTGGGTGGTTGGTGGGTTTTTTTTTTTTTTTTGTTTGTTTTATTATTTAGTGTTGTTATTTTTTGATAATTAATTTTTTATATTTTGTGCAGTTGTTAGAACTGTTCGACAGTGAAGACCCAAGAGAACGTGATTTTCTAAAAACTGTACTACACAGGATTTATGGAAAGTTTCTTGGTCTCAGAGCTTTTATTCGAAAGCAAATTAACAACATATTTCTAAGGTATCTTTTTCAGTAATTATTAGTAAAAAAAAAAAAAGAGTGAAAAAAGAATTACCGTATTTTTGGGGGCGCTTCTATTGTATTTGTATCAATTAATAATAGCGTTAAATTGTTTCTTAAAATAATATATATTTACAATTTTGAAATAATTTTGAGGAATTTTTAGTTACTTCAAGAAAAATTTTTTAAAATTGTTACATAACGCAATATAAACGATTCACAAGGCAATAGAAGCGTCGTCTTAATTGAAGCGCATGCTTCAAACAGTCATTTAAGGGTGCGCTTCTAATGCGGGGGCGCTTCCAATACGGGGGCGCTTCTAATCCGAGAAGTACGGTAAGTTTATTGTATGTAGAAAAATATATGTTAACAGGTTTATTTATGAGACGGAACATTTCAACGGTGTTGGAGAGTTACTCGAAATTTTGGGCAGGTAAAGAGTACCGCATTTAATTTTAAGGCAATCATTCATTTGGTTTTTTTTTTTTTTTTAAGCATAATTAATGGTTTTGCATTGCCACTCAAAGCCGAACACAAGCAATTTCTTATAAAGGTCCTTATTCCCCTCCATAAAGTAAAATGCCTAAGTTTATATCATGCACAGGTAAAAATTAATTTTTATTTATTGGTTGGTGTTGATTTTAATTACTTTTTGCAGTTGGCCTATTGTGTAGTACAGTTTTTGGAGAAAGATGCAACATTAACAGAACCTGTGAGTTGGAATATTTATTATATTGCAATCTATTATTAATTAATCGTCAATTATCGTAGGTTATCAAAGGTTTACTCAAGTATTGGCCAAAAACTTGCAGCCAAAAAGAAGTAAAGTTAATTTAAGAAATTAATAAAAATGAAATTGATGTAATTGGATTTCTGGTGCGCGTGTTTTAGGTTATGTTTTTAGGTGAAATTGAAGAAATTTTAGATGTGATTGAACCGTCACAATTTGTAAAAATTCAGGAGCATCTCTTCAAACAAATTGCAAAATGTGTTTCAAGTCCGCATTTTCAGGTAGGCTGAAGCATATACGTTGTTTTTAAATTTGGTTTAAAGGGCGAGTTTTTGTCACTACAGGTAGCAGAGAGAGCTCTATATTTCTGGAATAATGAATATATTATGAGTTTGATAGAAGAAAATTCAAATACGATCCTTCCAATTATGTTTCCTGCTCTGTATCGCATTTCAAAGGAACATTGGAATCAGACTATCGTAGCTCTAGTCTACAATGTGTTGAAAACGTTTATGGAAATGAATAGTAAACTTTTTGACGAGTTGACTGCATCGTACAAAGCTGAGAGACAAAAGTGAGTATTGCTGAAAAAAAACGGCTTACTGGTAATTTAAAACGAAAGTGAAATGTGAAAAAAAGCAGCCGATTAATGTTATCCTTATAATCTGCATGCAACTGTTAAAAAGAAATGTATTATACTAAACCGTTTTTTCTTCAGAAGTACTGCCAAGCCCATGTGAGCAGAAAGGCTATGGAAAGCAGTTACTATATGAGTTTATTATATTCTTTTGTAATAGGTTTTGTAATAGTTGTAGTCAGATTCAAGTGATAACGCGGCAGTGTTGTTGTTGTATTTGGCTTATTTTTTTTTTTATGTGCATAAATAATATTCCATGTAATTAATGGTTCCTAAATTAATCAATTTTAAAGTTAACGCAATTGGAAATATGGATTTGAAAGAAAAATAAAAGCCAGATTTCAATATTTGAATTCTTATATACTGTGGACTTTATTAAACTAGGGAGAAGAAACGGGAAAAGGAACGTGATGAACTGTGGAAGAAATTATCACAATTGGAATTGAATCATAAATCAAAGTTAGACAACAACAACCCCAGCTCATCTTCAAACACATACCAAGTGGAGTGAGTTTGAGGCTGACAGCGTGGGAATGTAGCGGAACAATTTTGGGACAAACGTAATAGCTAATCCCACCATCGTGCATCTTTCTCTTTCACTTAAATGTGAGATGAGGGAGGGAAAAGAAAAGTGTTAAGTACGGATTAGAAAATGAATTCGCTCGTATTGCGCGAACTCAAGTGTGTTCACCATTAGGAGCAATTGATGTGACATTTACGAACGGCAGCAGTCCTTAGTCCAGCCTAACCAACTTTTATTAATGAGATCAATTTAATTAATTTTTTCCTATTTTAATTTTATTTTATTTCCCTTTTCTTTTTTATTTTTTTTGTCACTGCTCATTTCTTTTTCGTTTTTGTGTTGCTTAAATAATAGAAAACATGGTCCATGTTTAATAGTGAATTTCGAGGTATTGTATCAACCAAAAGTAAAAGAACGGAAATTAAAAAAAATTAAATATCTGATTTGATATTTAATTATTTTTTTTAAATGATTAGGCTAGTCATGTTCTTGAATTTTTTTATTTTACTTTTTAAGTTTAATACCTCGGTTAGTGAAGTTGTTTAGTTTAGTGTACTTGTTTTTAGTCTGTTGAGCCAGTGCAATGACATGTACAGTGATTTTCTTCTTTTTTTTATTATGATGTCTTAAATAGACATTGAAATGATGATTGAATGATAGTTTTAAGTAGGAATATCTAAGTTTGTAATTTGCACTTTTTGAAAAATTAATAAATAATAGATCGGACAATTACAATTAATTGATTGAATAAGACTTGATTAGAAATTTTTATTAAAATATGTAGTTTATTTAATTATTACATAAATAAAGTAAATTCTAAAAAGTAAAATGTGGTTTTTCTCTGATCTAAACCTTGAAATAAAGCGAGCAAATTATGAACTTTTAATTGATTAATTGATAATCCGATATTTTTAGGGTACATATCAATCATTTTGAAAGATTACAGTTTATTTGAAAACAATGTTTACATAAATTTTCAGTTTTGTGTTGCAATCGAAAAATTGAATAAATTTGTGTCCTTGCCCTGCCGCTTTTTGTTTTTTGTTTTTCGTTTTTCTTGGCTTTTATTATAAGATACATAACAATATTATTATAAGCATTCTAAATAATACTCAACAGACGAATAATTTTTTTTTATATATTAAATTATTATTATTTTTTTTGCATGCGTCAAATGATTACATTCTGTTAATTTTATATCTGATTTTGGTTAACTACTAATTATAACTACAATTAATTTGTTTCATTTGATTTGTGTACGTGTAATCAATTTTTTTTAATTTTTAAAAAAATATCTAATTTTTCTCTGGTGTAGCATGACAATTTTGGCTCGTTTTATTTAAATATAAATACAAAATAGTAAATTAATTATCAGGATAGTTGGAGTAACTAGTCAAGACAAATTTGTGTTTGACATACAAGCTGCCCAAGTCTTTTTTTTTATTGGTTGATTTTTAAGTGGTCATTGAATCTTCTCAGGTAAAAATATTTTTAAAAAATCAAATTTAAAAAAAAAAAAATTGGATAAAGTTTAGGTGCCATGTGAAACAGTTGTCACGCTTTTATCAATTTTTCCCCTCAGCTTTTTAATGTTTAACGAAAGGAATTTTAAACATTTTTTACGCAGAAATCTAATTTGGGTACTTTTTCTGCCTTGAAAATGTTTTTATACACGATTCTTCAAATTTAAAAACTTTTGTGGAGTTCTAACACCAACTACAATGTATATCCATGTCGATTTTATTTTAAAATAATTATTTTTGACTTTTATATCAATTTGAAATTCTGAAAAAGCTTTCGGACAGAAAACACTGAGTGGAATTTTGCTATGGGCATTGTACAGTTTCTGAAACTTGTGTAAATAGGCATTACTAATTTTAGATATGCCATCTAGTCTTCGTAACAGGCCAAGTGGTAACTCTGTATTAAATACTTTTCTTTCTGTTGCCTACAATTTCAGTGTTGTGCCATTTTATTTTATTTTGTTCCAATCATTTCGAAGTGATTCTTGGACATTGATGCAATTATTTTGGTCCTATACTATGAAAATGTTTTCATTTAACAAGTGATTTTGATATTGATCGTATTAGTTTTCTGTTGAAACAAATTTCCTTAGTTTAGTTGATTTTGTTAGTGCTTCTGTATTTCTTTTTAATGTATTAATTTACTTCAATGAACAAAATTTGCGTCAAAAAAGTTTGAGCAGTGCTGGAATTATTATTTAATTTTTTATTTTAAACATGGACAAAGTATTTTTCTGCTGCAGTGAAAAAAAATGGTGGACGAATGCTCAATATGTTTTGATTGGACATAGAGTAGCATCTCGTTGATATCAAGAACCAAAAAAAAAAAAAAAAATTAAAAAAAAAACCGCTTTTGTGAATGTTTGATTACAGTAGTAAGCAAAGAAATTAAATTAATTAAAAAAAGATTCCTAGGTATAAAACAATTACATGGTATTGATGGTAATTTGTGTCCTCACATGTCGATTGTAATGTAATGTATATAAAGACTACTTAATTCTCTGTAAACCGGCTTTTCTTTTATCATCTTTTGCAAACAGCTTTTATTTGTAGACAAAAGAAACATGCATTATAATTTCAAGTAGTAATTAATAACAAATAAAAAAAACGGTATTTGTCAAGTTTAATATAATCACAATATGTTATAGATATTTACAGTTCATAGAAAAATTATGGTAATAAAAATTGCTGTTTTCCCTCAAGGAATTGCTTATAATATAAAAGGATAAGTCTTTCATTTGAAAAGGAACAATGTTACTAACAGTATCAGCTAAACTAATTTCAAAATGTAATTATATCTAATATTCTACACTAAAATTTACATCCGAGTTGAGTACTTGAGTATCGATTTTTTTTTTATATCATTACTGCGCATGTGCGTGTCAAAAGATATGGCGACATTGATTAAAAACAAAAACAATGTTAGAAGTGATTCTGAAAATTCGAATGATAGCGATGAAGATGAAACTGGCGATTCAAATTTAGCAGTTAGTGGGGAGGATGAAGAAGAAGCGGACGAAATTTCACAGTCTGAAAACGAAAAGTAATTTTTCTTTTTGTATAGGAAGAAAAATTATTTAGCACTAATTTTCTTTGCTTTTATGTTTTCAGAAGTGACGTATCAGAAGATGAAGAGTCCAGTAAAGAAGATGGGAATGCCAACTTCGATAATGTATTAACAGTAAATTCCAAACAAATAATGAGTGTGAAGGGTCAAATTTGGTTTTACAGAGTTTGGTTTGCAAAGCAATACATTCATATAATCCGAAAAAGAAAGGTTATTTGATGTTCGAAAAGGACGACGAAATGAAAGTCATCGAGAAGTTGTATGAAAAGAGATTTTGTAGCTCTGGTAGTTCTATTCATTTTACATTTTTATTTGTAATTTTAGGAATCAAAATTGGATCAAAGTTGAAAATCTAAAACAAGAAGTTGGTATGGTCCCGCTAAGTTATGTAACATTTTTAAAACGAGGACAAAAAACATTAGGTGCATGTGCAGTTTGCTGTCTAACGTTATTACCAGCAATAATTTAAATTAATTTATAAAATTCTAACATTACTATCCTCTAGAAAATAAAATTTCGGATGCGAGCAGTAAAAGGTATAATTAAATGGCACATTTTTCTTCTTTTTTAAAATAAAAAATGAAATAATTTATTTTTTAGCGGGAAGGATTTATGGCAAAATTTAAAGTTAGCTGTAAAACAAGTACAGAATAAAGAAATTGTAATATTTAACTTACTTTTAACATGTTTTAAATATTTATTTCAGTCAACTACTACAGATGTGCTCAGTGCCTTAGGAGCCATGCCAAGTGGCTTTAGGATATCCACATTACAAACACTCCTTAGCGAAAGTACGACGTATCAATATAAATTATTTGATTATGTTACAATGTCACTTTTTGTAGACTGCAAGTACACCTTGGAATGTGCCTTAGCACCTAAATTGAGTCCAACCAATCTTGGCTTTTGTGATTTCTCTCTGGATTCCACCAATGAAACAGTCAGATACCATGATGTTTTTTTAAAAATAGAATTTAAAAAATCTAACTATATTGTAGCTGCAAGTGACTGTTGCAAATGTGCAAAGAACTGTACGTCTTGTAGCTTGTAAAAGTATACCTTTACCTGGAGCTGGTATGTAATTAGTATACAACGGAAAACTGCTATTTTTTTAAATTTTTTTTTTCTTACAGGCGTCGATGTGCTCAGTCGTCACGTTTACATGTGTTTGTACGATGGGTCTAAAATTATCAGCAACATTCATTGTGTTTCAGCAAAATGGGACAGTGAATCGTCTAAGTTGTGGTCGTTTGCAACGAAAAGTATATTTCCAACGCTATCAAATGAAGATGCCAATATTTTAATTCGTTCAAGAAATGCACACGTAAATTTAGGAGTGCTTTTTGAAGTATGCATTTCTACATACAGAGCAGTAAGTTATTTTATTTTATATTTTAATATAAAATTGGAATGTAATAATATGTTTATTTTTAAGAGTTCTGCGGAGTATAAAGAATTGAGTTGTGGATGGGTCTTTGTAAAATTGTTTGATGCAGTTGGTTTGCAAATTAATAGTGGGTTAGTCATTAATTTGTGTTTAAATATTAAATGTTTAATCGTGTATTGATTATAGGACGTACAATTTGAAATTGCACGGTGGAAGCCCACATGAACATGGAATTGCTGTAGATTCTTCAATCGTTGCATCAGGTGATGACTTAAGATGAGTAATTGCAGAATATTTCAGCAAATTTATGTATTGTCTAATATAGATTCGATTAATCCACTGAAAGCAATGGCAACACGGTTTAGACAACCAACACTTGTTGTGAAAATATCACGACCAGAAAGTCAGATTAAAAATGAAGCGAGGTAAATTGTTCTTACGGTTTTTCTTATTCAAACATGTCAGACTTTTTCTTTATTTTAGTATTTTGCCATCAACATTTGTCACAGCTGTAAGTTTAGTCCAGTTTCTGTGGATTTACAGGCAAATTTTAGCTGAATCACTTTTAAAAGACAGAACCGACAATCAAAGTGCAGGTTATAAATGTTTAAAGTAAACACAACAATGCATAAGCACAACAACTGATATTTTAAATTAAACTTTTCAGAGCTTATCTATTCACCGGTTTTATCACAATTTCCGTCGGTGGCAGCTCAGTCTGATATCATGGACGTAATGAAGGTATACAATTTTTTTCAAGTTTAAATCGAAATTACTACTTGCAATAATTTGTGTATTTTTAATTTTTTTAATTTTTAATTTTATTTTTATTTACTTAGAATGCGTGGTTGGACCAACTAAAATTAACCAAACGTTCTGAAAAATCAAAACCGGAATATTTGAAGCGTCTTTTTACGACTGTCTTTATGGATAATATTTTTATTTACAGTAACATTTATATACCACCGTATTCTTTAACAAACATTCAAATTCAACAGGTTATTAATTGTTGAATTATGCATTAGTTTTGGCATTCATACATATTTTTTAAAATTTACAGTCACGAAAAGAAATAATCAAGAAAGTCCAAGCCATATTAAAGATGAAAGGACCGAGCGGAGATTTTTTATCATCGCAGTTGACCTTCAAACCGTTTGACAATCGAAAATTAACTTTTGATATTCTTGGATCGCACAGTCGACATGTGATTGACGAAAGTTAAAAATCGTGACGACTTCCACGAAGAAAAGTCATTTATAAAGTGTGTGGCAAACGTCCAAAGCACAAGAATACGTCAAAAAAATGACAGCATTTGTAGGGAACGCACGTATGGCCATAGCCCAGAATCCGCGACCGAATATAGTCATGCCGTGATGCCGGAAAGTACTGACAAAACAATGAATCATACCTTGGTATTTTGGTTTTGACGGATTGTCCGCTTGTATACGGGTTTTTATTACATCTAGTGGTAAAATGCATGTCCAGGATACAAGCCCTAGAATAAAACATTGTTTGAGACATATATTTCAAAATTTAATCGCAACTTTACCTGCCATTCCACCGGCAAACATAATTTCCAACACGCTCGGTGGTGTCTGCGATTTTCTTAGCGCTAGGTCGTACAAGACCATGTAAATAGCCGAGGCTGGAAGATCTCTTAAAAAAATAATTAACTATTTATCACTGTTAAAATAAAATATAATAATAACTAAAAATTAAAAAAACCAATGCAATGGATTTATTTTCCAGTCGGCCGGAATATTGTCACGGTTGAGAAATTTACCTGAGCAATTGTACGAAAAGTCCTTTATAGCAGCCTCGCAAACCTTCTTTTGAGAAAACAGATGAAAGGCATTTGATTGGTCCTATATATTGAGATCCGTATTGTTCTGCAAACATAACTCATTTTGAACCGTTTGTGTTGTAACCGCAGTAAATCGACTTACGAGACTGCAATCGAGTTTTAATAACTTCTGTTGGAGTTGCAATTGCGAGTTGCGTCAAACCACCCACTGTTCCAGCGAAGAAAACATGATGTATTGGTGGATGATATTCTAGTTCGTGCCAATTTGCGTGTCCAATAAGGCGTAAAACGGTTCCATATGTTCCAAAAAATATACAGTTGGTCACACCACTTGTTAGAAGAGGAAATGCCATTCCATTGTAGAAACCTCGAATCTAAACTTAATTTTTTTTTTCCAGTTTTTAATTGATCGTATTAAACTAGCTTACCGTTTCATGCTTGTAAGTGTGAACTATACATTGAGTTGTGCTGTTAGTTGCCTTAGTTTGCAATCTTACCTAAAATAGATATCGCAAGATAATACAAATATGCTCAATGTGCTCAATTGAATAAAATGCCTTTATAGTGTCAAATGGGTGTCCAACAAATAATCCAGCACATCCACCCACCCAACCCGCAATAAAATCAAAAGTGTATTCCATTTTGAGTGTCATCATCTTACAATTATCTCTCTTTTAAAGATTTGATATCTGATTGAAAGGAATACTAGAGCTATTTGGAACAAGATTTTTATTTTTACATCAAAATGCTGGTAATTTAACAACCAAAAAAAACACCGTAATAAATAACATTGATTTTGTTAAATATAAAACATAAACATAAATTTAAAAAAAAAAATATCACAATAATTAAGACTATCAACACATCTCAAAATGTATGTATAATTTTATTTTATCCATTCAATGTACTGTACTCCTCCTTGAGTTTTTAAATAAAGTAATCATAATAAGTAGGTTTCAAACTGCATTTTACCAAAAATTTGCTTAAAATATAAATATAAATATTTATTGACCCACAAATTTTGCATTAAAATACTGGGACCAAACTCAGTTGTTTATTGTTCAGGCGAATGTAAAATTTCATTTTAAAAGAAGCAAGTCAAATTTGAAGGTTTACTGTAAAATTAAGTAACGAAAGTTACCAATAGATGTCGCAACTCGTTCACTGTAAACCTCGTGTTACAGGATATAATTGACGCAGCACTGGACGAAAGCGTGGCAAGTTTCTAATAATCGTGTCGTATCATACCGATGTCCAATTTCTTCTCATTGTGGTTTATCCAAAAAAAAAATTAGAACTATGAACATTTCGCTGCGACCATACGTTTGCGATTTGAGCAACTTGTCTCGTCCCGACGGATCTGTCGCGTTTTGTCACGGTGAACTAATTCAGAACTATTTGAAAGTTATTAATTTTTTATATAACAAATTGTGTTATTATTTTTCCCAGGTGACACAACAGTACAAGCGGCAGTTTACGGTCCTTCCGAAGTAAAAATCCAAAAAGAAATCGTGGATAAAGCTCATGTTGAGGTTATTTACAAACCCAAAATCGGTTTACCAGGTATAAAATAATCAAAAGTGTAATTTTCTAATTAATATTTACATGAAAAATTATTTCTCAAAGGTACTGCTGAGAAGTTACGAGAAAATACAATAAAGAATATTTGCGAATCTGCAATTTGGACCGCCTTACATCCACGAACGTCGATATTCATTATTATTCAAGAGTTAGAAGACCGCGGCGGGGTAATCTTGTTTACTGTCTTATTGATAACATTTAATATGCATTAACATGCACTTTTTCTCTCCATAGTTGCTGTCGTGTGCCATAAATGCTGCATGTTTAGTCTTAATCGATTCTGGAATGGAAATGAAGTACTTGTTTAGTTCAGTTACATGTGCCGTATTGAACGAAGATATAATTTTACATCCTTCTCTCAAACAAGAAAAAGTTCGGAAAATAAAATACTCACAACGTGTTGATTATTTGTTATAATTTTTCTGTATTTATAGGAAGCAGACGCAGTTTTCACAGTGACATTCGATAGTCAATTCGGGCAAATTTTGTCTATTAATAGCAATGGTTTATTAAATGCTGCGCAAATTCAAGCCTGTACTGACAATTGCCGAAAGGAAAACGAAGAGATTTTAAAATTCTATCGTCAAACTGTGGACAGGAGATACAGTAAAGACAACGCAGTAAAGAACACCGAAGTGAGTAACGATTAAAGAACATTGAAGTGGGTTTGATCCGAGTTGCGAATGTTGTGTCGGGCGGTGCTGACATCTTGCGGTGGGAAATAAAACTTCAATCTTTATTACTATTGGTTGTATGCTGCATATATGCTCGCTTTCATTGTATTTTATTTGTTTCCCGAACGTAAAAACACAATATTTACTTACCTTTGTTTTTTGTTTTATGTTTTCTTATGAAAACGAGAGATAACGTTGCGATTTTCTGGTTTAAAACAAAACAAATGTGGGTGTGCACTGTATCGGTTGATGTTTTTTGTTATTTACATCCTAAAAACACTAGTTATATATATATTTTTAAAACAACAACTGTCAAGGCCATTATCGGTCAGAAATGCATCATATTTGACATGTTTTTCCTATCTATTTGAGTGAATTGTAATCAAGGAAGAAGGAATGTTTTTTTTCCTCAACAACTTTCTGGTCTATGTCGAATAGAGTTATCAGATGGGACTATTCAAAAACGAATTGCATGAATGGTGACAATGAAACAAAACCGGAAAGCGACCACCGTAACATTTTTATCTAATTGAATTTGTCGTACTCATTTCCTCGTCTACTTTTTACTTTATTTATTACAACAAAACAGTATAAACCACTCATTACACGACTGAGTATCAATAAACCGCATCTATCCGCCGTTGACATCAGCAACAACAATGTGTTTTTTATTAACAGAAATCGATAACGGACGAGTATTCACCGCTTGTAGATGAGGCCACATTCCCAGTGGAATTACGAGTCCACGATAACCGTGATGATAGAGGACTGACAAAATCTTTGAGGTCTTGACAACAAACAACCTGTTGCTTGCGTCTTCCTCTATAATTTAACCATGAAATGCCATGTGGAAATAGCTCTTATAGAAAAGTGTTTTGAAAGGAACCCTAATGATTACCTTCAAAATGTGATTTCATAATTAACAAAGTTGGAAAAAATGTGTTGGATGTGTAATAAATTGTTAAAATGTAAATGAAATAGTGCGATTTTCGGTGCCGATCGATCCGTAAAGGCGGCATCTTTGACACGACCTCCTTTAAATGTCATGCCGTATAACTTACGCACGGGTGGCAAGGGTTAGCCTTCGTGATGAGGGGTGTGAGTGGAAATCTGCGAGCAGAGTGTGCCGTTATTGGCGCCCATCGTGCCTCGTGGGACTGGGACATGAAATTATGGAGATGGATGTAAATAAGTCTTAAAAATGAAGAAATCTAAGCACGTGAAAAAGAAATAAATTGAAAAAGGAAAAAAAAATTGCTTCGTATAAAAATTGAGATGTTTTCTTCACGACAGAATGATTTAAAATTGCTAGTTTATCTCGTCAACATCGTACTATATCGTAGTTATATTTCAAAGCTGTCATGCTCAATTATAAATGCATCATTTTTAATACAACAGGCTATTCGTTCTCCTAGTTTTTTGTGTTCAACGCGCAAGCCTGAATTTTGAGATTATTTTTTAGCATTTGTAACGTGAATGTTCCATCGCTATCAATGGGCGAATCTGTTTTTTTCTTCTCACGTTTTGTCAGCTTGTTTTATTAAGTGGAAGCACGCAACTTTTGAAATTAAGGTGAATCTACAACCAAATTGAGGTTATGACTTGTAATTTTCAGCCTTTTCTGCTCGCTTCTTGTTACAAGTGAAATCTACGACCCTTAATTGGCTTTCTACACATGCAATTGCACTGACACTTCTAGATAGGATCATTGTTTATCACTTGACTCAAATCTGGTGAAGTGTGCTAGGAATTCCTTTTCTTATTTTTTTCCCTTGTACACGATTCATTATAAGTTAAAGCGCTCGCTGGCCGTTTCAAGTATCGATTTCATTCCCAATTAACGACTGTCAAACAAACTGGATAAGCTATAAGCGAGCAAACAAAATAGACGTCAATCTGTTGCCAAAATATCGAAATTATTAAAATATAATTTAAATACTCAAATGTTGCGAGTTTAGCTTTAATTTATCTTCATTTTTCGGCTCATTGGAAATGTGAAGTCGGTGTAATTAAACTTAAATTGGTGTCAACAAACTGTGAACTTCTTTCCAACTTTTAATTTGATTTTACTCTGCTGTTGAAGTCCAGGTTTTGACTGGAGGGTTATTCAATCTGGAAAATCTTCTCATTAGTCATGCCAACAACATCTAGCCGTAAGCCTTTACCTTGCATTTATCAAGGAGGGGGGGCATTATCACAATCCCTTACGCGTGATTGGCCTTGCTTTTCTTTTTTCTGCGTATGTGTGTGTCTGGAGTACAGTTTTTGACACGAAAGGAAACTGAATATTTGTCAGGCACAGTCATAGAGAGCAATTTTGAAATAAATTTTATCATTAGTGGGTTGTTTTCCCATGATTCATCGTATGAAATAACCGCAGATGATCTTTTCCAGCTACACACCAACATGTGATGTCATAAAGACATTCTTGTCATATCCTAGACTGCACGTGCATTGCCTATAACCCCTCACTAGTCCCTTGTGGGTCCCCTCTGATCACGGCCACACACACTGTCAGCACGTTCATCCGTGACTGACTCTGTCGACTTGTACTGTTTGCTTGTCAGCTTTCTTTTGGGGATTCTATAGGCCTTGTTCTCCGAAAATCAGTTGACGCAAAAAAGGAATAAGTTTTGCAATTGTTTTTATTTAGATATATGTTTGTTTCTCCTTTTCTTAAAAGCTCCACACAGTCTTCTTACTATTTGAACTATATAAAATAAAGAGAGTAAACCATGATATTTAATCGGTCCGAAATAACGGATATAATTATTTTTTATATTGTGTATATAAATATATATATTTTTGTACTTTTGTTATACTTTGTTTACTGGGTTATTTACATTGACATAGTCGGTGTACCCATTTTCAGTCTTATTTACTTTATTTATTGATAATCGATATAAAGATTTTTCTAATATATTAGTACGCTATTATAGAACAGTTTATGATACCGGATTTAGCATTGTTTTATTTTTTTCTCATTTAACAATTCCGTTTCAGTACAAAAGATCATTTATGCAAAGTAGGAGATTTTGCCATGAGACTCATAAATGATTACAATGGGGTACAAATTGACGATGTAATGAATTTTTTTAAAAACCGTTTTTTTTTTTTACTTTACTTTCTCTCGAACACTAAGATCCGGGAAGATTAAGATCAAAAGTAACCGATCATCATTATGATGAGTTAGTGAAAAATTTTCTTAACCTTCAAAAAGACGGCCGGCCCTCTTCTTTTCTCTTATCAAACCGGTTTTGCCAACTGCAGAGGTTTCATCACGCACGTGAGCCATCAGGGGTCCAATACCAGACCAAACCGAGACACGCACACCACGAAAACCCGCGCAGACGCGCACGTGCATGCCTCATCGACGACGTTTGTCTTCTCACCCCTCATCGCCCGCGACTCTTTTCGATGCCCACTTCGCTCCAAAGAGTTCATATTCGGTCTAAAGTGGCATTTAATGCGATTTAGCGGGTCTGAAAGTGAAATCGTTTAAGGTTTTATTTCTTAGTTACTTAATTGTATTTTGAGATTATATGGTAAGTGTAGATAATTTCCGATTTAATTTTATTGGATTTATTAAAGAAACTCCTTTTAAATTAGAGTAATTTATTAATACGAGTTGTTAGGCGAAATTAGTGTAACAGCATTTAAAAAGCAATGTCATAAATTGTAACTGCCGGAATCTTGATGTAAGTATAGGGTCGTAATGGATGTTAGGCATAATTTGAATTCAATAAAAATACTTTTTTGGTCGACTGGAAATAATTTTTCTACCAAAAAAAAAAAAATAAAAGAACGAGCCGGTAAAAAAGAACTGCGCCGCAAGCTGGTATAAAATTTTAAGGTTTGGAAAAAAAAAGAAATATAAGTGGCAGTAGATGTGAGAAGAACAGTTGGTGCAGCTAATCGCACAAATTTTTACGATGTATAATAAATAGCATTAGATGCATGATTGGGGAAGATTGGTCGGGTCTCCCGGGTAATTGTGACGGGCGCACGCCGAGCAAATAACAGACTGCAAAACCTAGAGAGTACACTCACGTGAGATAGAGATACGCAGTCCGTATCGTCTGTACCGATATTCTACAACAAACTAAGTTAAATTTTATTTTCCGCGAGATTTAGTGCAACATCTTCAAATTAGATCTTCACAATTTTATCCAAAGAAAGATTTTTATTTTATTTTATTTTTTTGGTTTGGGGGTTCCAAAATTGGTTCCCGAGGTTTATTTTTGTTGAATTACCCGAGTTGAAACAGCAGCAAATTAAATGACTCGTGGGCTACACTTTTCTTTTCTTCTCCACTTGTTATTTTCGCTTTCCCGTCCCCTCTTTGTCATAAAAACTGCTATAGCTCATCGTAAACAATTTTATACCACCAGACTAAATATTAGATCTCAGCTACTGAGGCTGATAGCTCACGATATCAATTTTATGCAGAGGGGGAATCGTTTTGGCCATAAAATTAGAGCCTAAGGATCAAGTAGGAGATAAACCAACCTCGTTTAAAATTGCGAATGTTTTTAAGTCGAAGTGAAATTTAAATCTATAGCGATTAAAAACAAAAGAGAGAAGAAAAAAAATACAATTTGATTTATTAAAATTACAATTTTCTTTGCATAAATGTTTTAAAAAAATTAATATTATTATTGCATAATTAAAAAAATGATAATACGATTAAATAAAGTCCTTAATGTTGTGTTTATGTAATGCAAAGTATAAAATTACATGAAATTCACCGCTTAATTAAAGGTCAGAAGCAAGTGTAAAGAAATAAAGCTTAATTTTTATAGATGTAAATGCTAGGCGAAAAAAATTGTAAAGAAATATCAGCTGCAAATAGTAAGCAGAATATTTGTAAGGTGTGTGGCTGGGCGAGGGTGGGTTAACTTATTACAGGGCGGCTTGCTACTCGCACTGTTGTCTGCCTTTGTGTGATTGCAGACCTTGTGATTTGTAAGCGCCCCGCCAATACTTTCTCACAAATTACAAAACTCGGATTTTATCTAGATATTTTAAATACTTTAAAAAACTTTTTTTTTTTGCTCAACTTTCAATTTCAATATATTTTTGTTATATATGTATGTATTTAAAAAAATAAAATGAAATTTCACTAAAGTTTTCCACTTGAAACAGTCACACACATTATTTTAGTTAAAGAGGTCTAAAAATGTGATTTTAAGTATAAAAAGTATACCATCCGACATTCACGATGGTTTTACATACTTCGAGATGTCAGCGCGAAGTTATACTGTATATCCAAGAGTTCTTCTTGGGACTGTGTAGTTCGTCATTCTCTCGTAAGGGGATCCACTAGCACTGTGTCCCCGTGCTTCGCACGGTGGGGCGGTCGAGATAGGAGGGGCAGATCTCACCGAAGAAGGCGGAGCTCGTTGGCTAGGTGAAGGCGGTGGCCATCTCGGACGGCAGCCAACCAGATAAGCGGGCGGCAACGAAAGGAGGGGCCATATGCCCGCCCACCCATGATGAAATGAACTCCCTGTCCAAGATGGGCCACGATGTCCCACGAGACTTCAAAAAGTCAAAGAATTTTCTTTTTTTCTGTTTTGAAAATTTCGAATGGAAAAAGTTGAAATTTTCTCTCAAAGATTTTTTTTTTTTTTTTTTTTTTTTTTCAAAATGTTTTAATTAATAAAAAAATAAAAATCTTGGTGCCGTGCATGTTTTATTATTTAAATTTTAAATTGCAAATTACAAATTTTTATTTTACCAAAAGATAAAAAAGAATCAATTTTTTTCTTTTTCCAGTGGGGAAAGAAAAAGTATTGAAGTTAATCCGGACCTGAAATTTTAGTCCGCATGCGTGCGTGGGTGAAACCGGATGTCTCGATTAGGCGCCATTAATTAATCAAGCCGATTAGTAGGTCCTAGGGATCAATGCTGAAAGAGGGCAAGGGATGCTCCCTACCTAAATCGTATTAAGCCTTAAGCTCATTTCTCTCGCTCATATTTGGTGACGTCATCGTTTTATTTTTTTATTTTTGAGTTCACCTCGGTTTTTATTGCGCATAAAAGCATCTTTATTTTCATAATTTCACTGTCATACAGTTAATTAAGTCTAATGTGTATGACCAAATTCAACCCCATCGAGTCAATTCACTGTTACTGAAACTTGTAAAAAAAAAAATATTCCACTGAAGAATGACACATAAAATGTGATTAGAGATAACACAGTTCTTTAATTTCAGTTACAAATGGTTTCAATCTGGTCAAGTATAACAGCTATCGTTATCAAATTTTTTAAAATATTTTTTTTTCTTTCATAAGTAATCATTAAACAAATATTAGATACATGAAACTTAGTGTTTTCACACCTCAATTTATAGATAAGAATATTTTTTCTCTCCAATCCACAAACAATTTTTAGAGAATTAAAAAAAAAAACAAAAAAAAAAAAACTAGATAACGGCAGCGTCATAAATTATTGCACACCGAGTAAACTTTCAATTTGTATTTATTTAATTTTTGCATAAAATTTGTATTAACTGCTGGGCAGTTAGTGTAAACAGCCCGATCTGTTGTGTTATCCTGATGAGCTCTAGGAGTAATCAGGAAAATCATTGGTAGTTTGATGGTTTCAAGATGCGAGTGAGTTCAATCAGTAGCCCAAGGGGAGTGATGTTGGATGGGGGTAATTTTTTTTGTCCATGAGAAAACTGAATCTCATTCTGAGATGGGCATTAGAGTAGTTGCGAACAAAGCGCGATGTCTTTCCCTTTGTAGGAACGGGGCGCCCCCCGTAGTCAATACGTGTGAAGATGGGCGAGGTTTTAAGGCCGTGGCAATTATCACCGAGTGTTTAAAACCACAACGAGTGAAGGGAGAGCGAGTTGTACTACTTCGTCCCCCGCACTCCTTGAATTTTATGGTTTTACAGCCCCCGCGAAGCTTGTTTGCAGTGCATAGAAAGAGACTGACTGACTTTGCGTGATTTATGGCTAGTTAGAAAAGAAAAGATAAAAGAAAAAAGTAAAAAGTAAAAAGTAAAAAAAAAAAACTAGGCAGGAGGTGGGGGTGAGGACGAGTGCGAGCGCGAGCGCGAGCACGAATCGGTTTGGTTTTGTGCGTCGAAGTTGCAGCGTTGTGCGCGCACCATTTTGCCACGTGCGTGTGTGTTGCTGCGTGCGTGTTGGCGTCGTCTGCTAGCTCGCGCTCGGCATTGGCATTGCTTTCCCTCGGTTGGTTTTCCTTTGCTTTCGTTTCCTTCCCTTCCCTCCCTTCACCCCGCTGCTCGCTTCGAATGGACCGGTCGGAGGTGGATGCGTGTCCGCGGCGCAGCTCGCAGCATATGTATCAAAACGAGTTGTGCGTGGTGTGGTGTGTATGTGTGCGTGCTCAGCTTCGCTCCTCTTAGTGCATGGTGCCTCCCTCGCCAGCCGTCTTGACACTCCACCTCTTGGCCATCAGCGGAGACGATGCAAATGAGTGGCGCCCGCGCCCGCGCCCTTCATTGACGAAAAGGGCGGTCGGTCGGTCGAGTGCGCCACGCTGCGCACGCGGTGGCCAAACGGCAGTTGCCGAGCCTGTGCCAAGTGACAGCTCATTCATTACCACGGTTAGAGTAACAGGCTAGTGATTGACACTTTTGACTCGCCGGGCCCCACAGCCCCACAGCGAGCGCCCCTCTCCCGCTTGGTGGGGGTCTCCCCTCCTCCTCCGTACACCCGAGTCTGGGTTGGGTCTCCGTGGATGGTTGACGGACGACGCTGTATCTGCGTTTTCAGTTTTACTACGCTTTGCCTTGCCCGGATTTCGCGAACCGAACCGTACCGCCACTGCCACCGCCACCGCCACCACCCCAGCCGTCGGCGAGCACGAGCACGAGCAGTGTGCACGGGATTTTCCTAATCTGTTCCGTGCCGTTTGTTTAGGTGTTTCGAGGATTTTTCAACTTGTTCTTTCTAACTTTGTTTTTCGTCGTACCCCGGGAGCAAGTTCATGGCTCAGCCGAGGGTGAGTAGATATTTTTCGGCGTGCGCCTTTGCCTTTGCCTTTATCGGATTCTCGCGCGTCTGCCTCCTGCCTCGGCGCTGCTCTCTCGTTGCAGGCCCGCACTCACGCGCCTCGTGCGGCGGCGTGCAGTGTGTGGTGATTTATTGAGCGCGGCGCGGTTTTGTCATCCGTGCCGGGCTCGCGGTGCGGCTGCTGCGGCCGACCTAACCTGCACGCTGGCAGACGCGCTCTCGTTCGCAGCTCTAAAGTTAGTCGCTATCATTTTTCTATTCACAGTACGATGACGGCATTCCACACTATGGTGCTATGGACATGCCAGCATCCATGTACGATCCACACGCCCATCGTCCCATGCCCTTGTCGCACAGTCCGCACTTGAATCACGGCCACGCCATGCACCAATACCACGGCAATCACGTCGGTGCCATGTCCAACCATGTCATGGGCTCAGTACCAGACGTCCACAAACGGGATAAAGATGCAATCTACGGGTAAGCCCAAACCACATCGTCTGCCCAGCCCCCTTGCCCGCGTCCCGTATCCGGCAGGAACAGCACGCCCGGCCCCTTCCCATCAAACCGATGACGACCGCTCGTAAGCCTAACCCCCACACTAGGCCTAGTCATGCCAGGCACAAAAACAAGCTCTCGTGCCTTGTAAACTACGCTCATATTTATTGAATAAAACTGCGAAATGTCTCGGCTAAGTCTCCGCCCGGGGTGTGGGGCCTCGTACGACGCATGGTGTGCGTAACTGATGTTTATGTGCGCGCCGCCTGGCTTTACGATCCGACCCCGGCGCAGCCAAGATGGCCGACCGCTCAAATCAGCAGCAGCGTCGGTCACGGCTTTGTGAGCTGCAGCTGGGCTCCGCTCTTATCTCAGCTCGTCGTCTTTCGGTTGGCGTGTCGGGCTTGTTGGAGGGAAACTACGTTAATTGAATTTTACTTTAAAACGTGATATATATTTATTTAGGCACCCGCTCTTCCCTTTGCTGGCTCTCATCTTCGAGAAATGTGAGCTAGCCACGTGCACGCCGCGCGAACCCGGCGTGGCGGGCGGCGATGTATGTTCGTCCGAATCATTTAACGAAGATATTGCCGTCTTCTCAAAACAGGTGAATTGAAATAAAACATTACGATATCGTATAAAAAAAAATTCAAATTCAACGTGCTCACGGTTGGAAATATTTTTCGACGATAATTATTATTTTTTTTTTAAATATATATATATACATATTTTTTGTGGTTATTAATGTTAAATCGTAAATAAATTTGTGTTATTTTTAATTAAAAGAAAACATAAATAAAATGGTTTATTGATGTTTTATTGTAATTAAAAAAAGAACGGATCATAAATGTGTAGTCCTCGTAAAGATGCAAAAAAAAAAGTCTTTTAAATTGTATTAAGTCTACAAAAAATATATATTTATCAATTTAGTTGAAAACCATAAATTGTACAAATTGCTTCGACTGTAAGATATTACAAGTTAATTAATTTTAGGTAGATGTCACGATTTTTAAATTAATTGGAATTAAATCTAAAACCTCAATTTAGTTTTTAAGTTCATAAATAAAAAAACCATTAACATAAATAAACGTATTTAAAAAAAATATTTAAAAAAAAGAAATAACAGTTTAAATATTTAATCTAAGAATCAGTTGATCGAAAAAAACGTACACGGCTATTCGGCTAATGCTGCACTTTTGAGATTAATCTGAAAAGGAAGAAAACGTATTCATATGCCCTCAAGAACATGACTTTTTTTTTCAAACTTGTACACGGTTGAGTGAATTGAATTTTGAATTTATAAAATGAGCATAAAATTTATTTATTTACTTTTATTTTCTCTTTTTTTTTATCTATACAGATTAGAGCTGAAAAACCGTATTATGTGGTTAATCCCGAATTAGATAGCCTAGTAAGTATCTTTAAATCGATTAATAAATTTTTTTTTGGTTTATTGACTTTGAAAAAAAATTTATTTTTTTATAATAACGCGAGATTATAATTTACAATGCCGGTGTTATCGTTGCACGTGTGTTGTAACACCTTATGGCTCGCTCGGGGGGAACTCATTGGCCACCATCACGGCTCTTAGGCTATGGAGTGATCCCCAGGCCGCCCTCTTTGCGCTATAATTGTCACCCGATATCATAAATCTTGTTGACTTCAAAAAGTTTAAGTGTAGCAAAAGTTTACTTTTGTTTACATTTCAATTTTTCAAGTGAAAATGATAACGCGGCTAAAGAAATTTTGCGTTCGCGTTTTCAAAGTGAAATATTATGTATTTTATTTACAGTTGTATTTGTTTTTCAACTTTAGATGGTGCAAGCAATTCAAGTGCTAAGATTTCACCTACTAGAATTAGAAAAGGTAAGCTTTAATTTAATTTTTATCTTATTTTAGCTATCAGATTGTTTTTTTTTTTGATTTGTGAGATTTTTTTTGGTGCGGTTTAAACTTTAAACGTAAATATGTTTGACTGTCTAGACGAAGAAAATTACTCATTTTGCGTGGCATTTAATCCAGCCCGCAGAACTTGCCGTTATACATTTTAATAAGTTGTATTAATATTTTATTGTTTTTTAAAACTACAAATTAGTTACGCTGGTTCGACCAGCAATTTAAGTAAAAATAAGTTGATGTCGAAATGAATTTAATTGGACGACAGTGTTAAGCATTGAGCAGTAAATTAGATTGCAAGGGGGTTGGATGAAAACGAAATAAAAGTGTGCGCAATGATGGGTTATGCCCGTGTCGGAAGTGAACAATTTGAACTCGTGTTGAACCTGATAAGATATGTAATGAATGGGAATGGCTCTTTAAATAGAGAGAGAAAGATGGACTTTAATTGTCTCTTCCTCATTTTCAATATACTTGGGACAATGGATCAGACTTTGGCCGTTGAAGGGTGTTGGATTTACACATTATTTAGCCGCCGAAAACTCAAAACGGGCTAATGTTTATTTTTAAAACGCATGATTTATGCAATTTGGCACGGAATAAATTGCTCAAAAACGATTAGAGTTAAAAACAATTGTTTATAAGCCTTTGATGAAGCAAAAATTAATTTATCCTATGTCATTTAATAAGCAAGTACATTGAAACACACGGAAAAGCAATGGTCATTAAAGTAATGTTTACCAATTGGCGGTTATAATAGATTTAAAACATGTGTTTTAACTTAAAATTGGAAACTTTAAAAAAAAATATTTTTTTTAGGGGGTTTTTATTTTTAAACTTTTACAGCGCAGAAAAAAGAAATCGAGGTGTAAAAAAAAATCTCATATTGTTATTTTTTTTTGAAGGGTGTCTTTATCCATTCACGGACAATTGGGCAGAATAATTTTTGGCGCCAAATTTTTATACAAAATCGGCGTGTCAAGTGGCACGAAATGTGCTTTTTACAGCACTATTGTATTGTTATGTCGTCGTCGTAAAAATCTAAAGTAGCAGAGCAGATCGCGACTCCCGACCCCTCAGATACTGATGTTGCCGTTGCTGGCTTCCTCGTCCCCGCGCCTCATTGAGATTTATGGCGCCTCTGTTAGGTGGCGCTGCCAAACGGTTTGTTTCGGCGCTTGCCGGTGCCACTATACTGCCGCTAAAATTTCCCTCTCTCCCCCCCCTCTCTCTCCCTTCACCATCCTTTCCTTATATATACCCATTTTGGCGTCACCTTAAAACGCGAAGGGGTAATTGGCCGAGTTTTGCATTGCGTGTTCCCTCCTACACGACGTCCGTCTACTTATCACGTGAATAAGCAGGAAAAAAATGAAATCGGTTTTACTATATTTTGGAAGAGATTTGTATGCTCGATATTTGACTTCGCAATAGTCCGCATTTAGTCAATGATAAGTGCACAATTTGGTATCAAATATTAAATTGGAAACTGGAATTGAAGTGTTATTAGGAGGCATTGAATAAATAAAGAAAAGTTGTCGGTAAAAGTTGATAAAAAAATGAAACTGAAAATTGATTTTGGTTTCTTTTTTTTTTTTACCTCTTGTATTTACAGTTTATTGTGTGCCGTATTTACTTTTTTTTATTGAAATTACACGTGCAAATATTTACTAGAAGAAGTTTGAAAAAAAAATATATTGAGATGACGTTAATCTTATTTACAGAGTAAGGATAGGGTTAAGTCGATACTTTATGTTGATCCTAGTATGTTGACTCGTCTAACTTGTATTTACTCGAATGACGAGGAGGATTAACTCATGTTGTTAACAAAAAGCCATTTATTTACTCGCACTAAACACGAGTCGGAATCCCTTGGGCAAGATTTAAATCCTTAGTTTTGTTAAGTGCGATTAACTTCTATTAAACATGTCGCTGGATAATCTTAGCAGCAAGCGTAAGTCGCCAAAAGCCTCTGGTTTGACTTGTTAGAAGTTAATGCACAAAGCTTGCCCCGGTGTAGTGTTATAAAATGGCGACCCGAGTCATAAAGAAAACAAAAAAGTAGCATTTATTTATTTATTTTTGCCGTTTAAGCATTAAATTGTGATATTATCAGTAATAAATTTTTAGTAGCAGATTAATTAATGGTAATTTTATACAGTTGAGTATTTGTGTGTGTGTTTTTAGTGTGTTTACAATGCAGCTTGCGTAAAGGTGTTGCTGGCAAGCATTTTCTCTCCTTAATCTCACGAGCAACCGTGTATAGGTGAACATATGCAGATCAGAGGCTAATTAAAAAGCTTTTTTCTCTGGTGATCGGCACAGGTGTTACTAGGCTGCATGTTGGCGTTGGTAGGGAATAATTGGTCTTCACAGTGTGATTAGAGTTTGAACCTCCATTTTGACTCGGTCCATTAAGGGCGAGATGTTGATTCTACGGGTTAAATTAGAGTGAAATGCGTTAAGACATCGAGTTAAAACATCTGATTTGTTTTGCGTTTGAATAAATTGATTTTGTTTTTGGTTATTTTGTGTTATTTTAAAAAAAAATTAAAATTAATTTATTGTATTTTTTGTAGGTTCATGAACTGTGCGATAATTTTTGCCATCGGTACATTAGTTGTTTGAAAGGGAAGATGCCAATAGATCTTGTCATAGACGAGCGGGATGGCAAATCTTCAGAGCTCGGAGACACGAATAACAATGGTGCAGGAACCCGAGCACAGAGTGTGGACGCTGGTAGTCACACGGACAACGCCTCCACTCCCGATCAGGTAGGAACGCGAAAGCTTACACTTTACTATTATTACATTATCAAATATTTTTTTCAAAGTATGATACAGGATATACATATATATACACATATATATATATTTTTTTATTTTAAATTTTGGTTTAATAATTTTATTAAATTTGTTAGAACTTTCATGCTATTGATGTATGTCAGCGCAGCTGTCAAATGAGTACACAGTACTGACATTTTGGATTCAAAAAGTGTGAAAGTAGTAGGGATAGGTTGGACTAAGTGTAGAGTGCTGCCAAAACAAACGAAGAATATGATGTTTATTGATATTATATGCAGTGGAAATTAATTCATGAATTTCAAGAATTTTATGTTTTGGCGACGAAGGAAATTCTCGACAAATTGTATTTCTTAGCGGTATTTTTTTAGCTTTAAAAACGAAGTAATTTGAATTTAATTTACACAAGGTCGAGAATTTGTGGGGAGTAATTTATTAAACATGGTGTGTTCGGTAGATGTGAATGGTTGTTCACCTGGAATATCAGGGATCAGTGGTTTGGTGGAAAAGAATTAGCATAAATTAATGAAAAGTTGCACTTTTCTAAGCTTAGGTGCCCGCTTCAGGTGGTAGACACTAGTGAAAAGGAGGGAAATGTTTGTTTGTCACATATGATTGGCCAGCATTATATTTAGGTTGGAAAATGTAGGTTGAAGTGTCAAACAACTTGAGAGAGGTAATCAAGAAACTTTTCAAAACAAATACTGGTTTTTTGGGCTTAATTAAAATGCAGAATGGGTAGAAAGAGTTCAGCGAGAAATGGAACACGTTTTTATTCTTTTTATTTTTGTTATTAACTTGTTTTTTTATTTTTATTTTTATATTTGATTATGTATATAATTTTCAAAATTTATTAACTGATGAATGATTTAGTTTTGAAGCAAGATGTTGATATCTTTTTCTATTCAATTTTTGAATGACAATAACAAGTTTTATCTCTGAAATTTAGTGGGTGGAAGGGAAGTTCAATCAAAAGCGGGAGGCGAGCGATTCTCAACTAATTAGCCAAAACTACCTTTTCATACCTACTTTTGTTTCATGCATTTTTTAATACTACTCCTCTTCTCTTGCTATCATCCCTTGTGCTCGCTGGGTGTAATTTCCTCCTCCTCGCAGCAGCGTCGCAGTTGTTGATAAGAGACAGGTAGGAAAAAATGTAAGATGTTGCAAACCGTCTCGTCTATTCATGTCATCTTTGCTATTGTTTTCGGGGGTATAGTCAAGTAAAGACCGAGGGTGTCATTTAATGGTTGCTAATCTCTCCGCCAGGAGAGAAGGAAATACGTTAGGTTGTAATGAGATTGTATCAGCCATAAGGAAATTTAAATTTATTAAGCAATTTTTTTGGTTTTGGAAAGGAATTTTTGTAATAAAATTAAATTAATGGAAATGTTAAGTTTTTTTTTTAATTTTATTTTTTTTTAGTCGTAAATTAGATGAATTGTGTAGAGTTTTCTTATGTTTTGAATTGTTAAGGGTAATAGGAGAATGAAAATGAAACTTTATCACCTTGTTGACCCAAGATGGACTCTTGAAGACGACCTTTGCAGGTTAAAAGTGAAAGAATCTTTGTGGTTGCACCGTGAAGAAGAATAAATAACAGCTTTGTGTGGGCTAAAATCTGTGATAAATATTTTGTTTTAAATCAAGTGCATGTTTATAAGGATTGTTAATTTTGAAAAGGATTGGAGATAACACGAACAGATTACACGAACATTGAAAAAAGAACTTCGTGATTGCTTAAAGTAATCTGCTGTGTACAGATATTGTACTTAACAACTTTGTATTTTAATTGAGAATACAAAAATTCACTTTTACAAATAATTCCGAAAAACAAAAATCTCAATAACTTGCTGGTAAATGGAACACAAACGACCACCGAAGTTTTCAAGCGGGATTAACATGGTCGCTGTTTATTTATACGGATCGGGACTATTTGGTCCTTGTTTTGTATATTGTGTAACAATTTCGTGTTCACCATTTTTTGGCATTAAAATTATTTTTTACAAAATGTGAGAAATGCAAATTTTGCACTGTAGAACCAACAATCATCGCGTGAAATAGTCTGAAATCTCTTTTTGAGGAAAGAGATGAATGTATATTGATTACGTGAGCTTATGTAAAATCCATTATTTTTATTTTTATTACTTTTGCTATTATTTTGCAAATGAATGTGTGGTTTTGTTTGATTAGTGTGGAAGCTGGTTTTCAGACAAGAATAGGCGTGCAGCATACTGCAGTACACTTGTAATTTTCAGTGCAGATGAGATTGGTGTATGTTTGTTAGATCTGATGGGGAAAAAATTAAAGTGTATAATTTTGTACGTTGGATTAATTTAAGGATAACGATAAGGGATTATGTAGCGTGAATAAGATTTGTGTTGAGTCTATTTATCTGATAGTAAAGTGCACGATTTTCCATGGGTTGATGGTGAAGTTATTCACTGGTGCAGAACAAAATGATTAGCATATTGATTAAGTTTTATGTTTTTTATTTTTTGGTTAACATTTCCTAATGTCGAACACACAGAATGCAGAAGAGGAAGTGAGTTGTGATGGAAAAGTTTCATTTTTTAAAAAAAAAACAAGAAAGATAAAAATTTGCATTAATTTAATTGGAATAATTTAGAGTTTTTATTATAAAGATAAAACGGAATAAAGTACATTTAAGTTAAATAAATTTAATGTATAAAATGCCTTTTACTATACATAAAAAATAGAATATTACAAATAAAAATTTGACGACATGTGATAATGATAGTGCTTTGGTTTTTATTTACAAATTCGAAAAACCAGTTGGATTATGTAATTACCAAGGTTATATGCTCGCTGTTAGAGGAAAAGATTATTGTATTAAAAAGAAATGTCGCCATCTGCTGCAAAAAGAATTCAATGACAACAATTTGTCAAGGTATTTCCTTGTTACTACAAATGGGAAAAAATTGAAATTGTAATCGAAATATTATTTTTCTATTCATACTTTGGAATTGGGGTATACTCGTTTTTATTATTTATAAAAATCGGAATTTCCTTTTAAAAATCCTTTATTGAACTCAAGGTCTCGTGGACGAGTTTGTAATGGCGTCTGAGAATTTGCGTGCTGATAGGATTGCGCGTTGGAGCTGATTTTTGAGTGACCTTCAACTCACCCCCACACACTTTATTCAGTCAGAGTCAGGGAAGTGTGGAGGGAAGGGAATCAGTGGATATTAGGTTTTAAGAAGAAGGTTAGAGAGCATTTAAATAAAAAAACAATAGTTGGATTGATTGCAGCAGCTAGAGGAAGAGCCAAATTGAAGTGGGTGCCAAAGGGTTCAGTTTTCATGTGGCGTAAGCACAGATTGATTGGAGACGCGGGTTATTCTGGGTCATTCGGTTCTTTCAGCTCCAAACTTGAGCACTTGTTTCGAAGCCTGAGTTGAGGAAGAACCCAAGGTCCCAGGGAAAAGTAGTGCTCACTAATCACCAGGAGGGAGTAATGCAATGTTGACAAAAACTTTTTTTTTTTAAAACAAATAAATGTTTTAATTATAACTTTTTAAAAATTATTGCAGTATTATTGTCGTGTTATTTGGTGGGAGTTTTTATTGTACTTGTATTTAAATGGCACTTAAGGTTTACTTGGGTCATAAAGTTTTTAACCACAGGTTAATAGGTCGGTCACCTGATGTCCACTCCCTTCATTTAAATAAATTTCCTGACCATAAACGCCTTAAGTGGGAATTTTCTCGATAAATGCGAAAATAATTAAAAGGAATAATAAAACCTTTTTTTTTTTTATTAGTGTGATTATTATTATTGTTATTCAAAAGACATAAAACGAACGTTGAAATATAATAACATGAAAAGAGTTTAGATCACTACCAATGTGATCGTGCGTGCGTGTTGAATTCAAACGCAGGAAAACGGGTCGAAAAAAAGTTTTCTTTTTTCTATTGACAGGACATGACAACTGGTGAGGATGTGTCGAGAGCAATTTTTACAACCTTAATATCCGGGACGATTTGCATAATTAACTCATTATTTTTTTACGTTTTTTATTTTGATGAAAGAAGCAAAAAAAGTGAAGTTCCAAGGATAAGTAGAGGTGTATCCTAATCCTTGGATTGCAGGTGTCTGTGCTACTCAATTATAATTTGGCCTCACCTGTGAGTTGAACCGAACCTTGACCCCATCGGGGATGCGGGGGAGTTCCCTGCTGAGCATCGCTTTTGGCTGTCGGTCCCATTAGCGTGCCTTTGTGTTCTGGACCCCTTGACACGCCAGGAGGCCAGGTATGTGCCGGAACTGGCCCCTTCTCCCTCTTTTGTGGATAGTAGCCCCCGGGCCAGGATTCTTCTCTCTCGGTTGTCCATCCTCCCCGCTGGTTTCAGGGAGGATGGTCTTTTCCAGAGACTGCCTGCCAGCTGCCAACCAGGATCTGGACAACCTCATTGGGTCACGAGGGTAGTTTTGGCACAGGGGGAGGGGTGATGGACTTTTACAAGAGTTTTGAATATCGCAAAAAGGCTAAATTAAGTTCAATGGGCTAAAAATGATGAAAAAACCTAACAAAGTTTGGGGTTTTTCAGAAACTTTTGTATTTTGCATCGAAAAGTAATGAGTTTGAAGACATTGCCTCGTTTTTATTATACGAGTTCTTACGATTGAGTAAACCAGCTGAAGTAGTTTTGTGGTGGTGAGTGGTGACGCAGTTTCAGAAATACGAAATTCTAAATTCGGGGTGATTGTGCCCTAAACGTTTAAAGGAAATCTTTTATTACTCAAGGACTAATTTTTTTCCAGTTTAGTTTTTTTTTTTCTTCTTTTTTTTAGATTTCCGTTGGGGCAAGGGTGTGGGATTTTAAAGGCGAAATTATAAAACTAGTCTCGATGGGACGTTTGGGTGTGTGCGTGTTTGGAGCAACTCGCGTGCATCCCGCGGGCCACGTGTTTGTTCCAGGGCCACATGGCGTCTTCTTCTCCATTCACTCAGCGTTCCTCATCATAAGTCTAATGAATGCTATTGTCTCCCAGCCCGGTGATTGACAGCTACCCCGCCCATTTAAGAGCTTTGGGACTGGAAAAAGAGGCAAGTTAAGGGGAGAGGAGATTTTGAACACTCCTACTGCACTCATCCCTCCGGCATTTAGCCTCGTTATCTTGTGTCCGATGGGATGATTAAGCATGAACTGCTCATTTCGTACACCTCTTTTATTGTGCGCCATTCCAATTTACACACCTGCCTTAACCGACCTGCAGACCCACATTCTAAGATGAGCAAATTTATTTCTCACCGTGTCTTGATTGATACCTGCCGTTTGAGGTTGTAAAGGGGGGTGTGGGGGGGCTCGTGTGAGCGTTTAAAGGTTCTTGCACATTGTAAATCGTTCTTCTTGAGACTAGACTAAAGACAGTCCCCTAGAGAGTGGGGCGGACGAGAGTAATTCTGGGGTTCCTGCTGAATCGGGGCAATCAAGGTAAATCAGGACCTTCCCTCCCCCTCTTCTGCTTCTTTTAACCTTTGGTCTTCTTTTTTTTCTGCTTGTTTTCCCCCCGAGAGGTTCTCAGTAGGGGTATCACTGTAAAAGAAATCGACGGGTGGCTCGATTTTGATGAGTTTGGAGCTGGAGTTAGAAGGACGAGATAGAAAATAGTTGAAATTTAAGATAATGGAAGGATGGGGGGTAAAATTGGTTTCTGATGGATTATTTTCAGAGTTGTAGTTATGTATGAAATGCGAGCAATTTTGATGCGCTCGTAAAATATTTCATCATCATAATCATCGTCATCATCGATATTGAACAATACGCAGAGGGAAGTCACTCGTTTGGCATTGTTTAATATTTCCCGAGATTTACTGTGTGTTAATGTATCGATTTTTATTCAGCTGCGAATCGAATGCAAATTGTTGTGAATGAGTTTTTATTCACTTTATTAATGTGGTGTTGAAGTAGTCAAGAGTAAAAAGTAGTAGTCAAGTCAGTTGGTAGCTGTAAATCATTAGCACATTGGGCTTATATAGAGAAGATGTCAAAAACAGATGCCGTGTCCTCCACACATGTATACACAAACACAGAGTGCTGCCATTCTGCGTAATATTTGTTGTGTACGTGGTTTTGATTTACGGTTGTGTGCGCGTCAGTTTATATTTGAAGTTGATGATTTAGTGGTGTTGATGACGAAAAACTTAAATGGTTTGTTTGAGTTATGACTTTTTTTACTTTTTTATTTTTATTTTTCCATATTTAAGAAAAAAAAAAAATTTCTCGATAATAAAAATATAAAAGGATAATAATTTATTACGTGAAATCGACACAGAAAAATGTTGGTTAAAATTTGCATTCTGACATATTTCAAAGACAAAAAAATTGCCAAAGTTCAATGAATAGGGTTTTGAAAGTATGTTGTGGTTGACCAGAAAATGTTGTTCTTTTGGCTTAAAAAACTTAACTTCTTTCTGTTAAACATCCAGTTTGGTGATAGCAAGTGCAGATAGGTTCTGGTCTTTGACTGGTAGAGAAACTTTTTTTTTTATTGCGGCTAGTATGGGGGCCAGGGAGAAGAGGGGGGGCATGTAAAGGCTTTGAACTAGTCCCTTAAAACCCAAACTGGACCTTACCAGCTTGTTGTTTCATTATAACGAACTTGGATTGACAATTGCTCTTAATTGATGTTCGTTACAACGAAGGCGTGTCTGATGTTCATTTTCCTGTTCTCCGAGATCCCAGTCTCCCTTTGCACAACGAACTTGTTCATTGGCATCCAGGTCCCCTCGGTAAGCCAAGTGGTTTCACCCGTCATCTTACCCAGTTTTTCCATTCCCCTTCATTCCATCTCCTCCCCTCAAGGGTCGAATCAGGGTTCTTGTAACTCCCTTCCTCCATCCTATTCTTACTACTGGCCACTCACAAGTTTATCGTTCACCTCTTACCATAACCTTTGTTATTGTACTGCTTATAAAGAGACCATTAAACTTATTTCAAATGGCTTTGAAAAAAAAAATTGGGTTAATTTTTTATTAAATGGTCTGAAATGGATCTGACCGTTTGAATTTTCTGTAATAAAAAATAGAAGTATTAAATATTTCTATATCCAGGTCTCAATTTCGAGGTTTAATGAGTTTGTACCCACTTTTTTGAAGTTTGAGGCCACCCTTGAGATTGATACATAAAATAAAAACTGAGTAATTTTGTTGGCGATTTTTATGTTTTTTTTTTTTTAATTTTTATTACACCCAATGCGCGCATAAATTAAGTTGATGAGGTGGTTACATGATTATCTTTTGATTTGCTGAGCTTTTATTAATTATTTGTGATGACACCCATGTGAGTTAACCTAAGTAAAGAAAAAAAAAAAAAATTAGATCTAATGGGGGGAAAAAGAAAAAAAAGATATAAAAAACATAAGCAGACTTCTCCGTTCAACAACTTACCTAATAACAAGGTTAGGTGGTCGTTATAGGTAGAGGATATGTAATCTCGCCTCTTCCGACCCTCCTCGTTATTCCCCTTTGTCACATAATTGAGGAAAAATCGAGTAGGCGCTTGGAACTCGATATAGTAACATTCCTTGGCACTTTATTTATGTACACTTGATGACTTGATAAGAGATCAAAGGGGTTTGAGTTGGGAATAAGGATAAAAGATGGTTTTCTTGAATTGTGATGTGCAAATTTTTAAATTATGGACGGATTTTTTTTTTTTTCTTTTTTTTTTATTTTTGTAAGAATTATGGGGCTAATAAAAGTGGAGGGAGTTGGTAATTAAAAACACTTTGTCATCATTTAAGTTGATAAAAACAATGAAGTCAAAGTATTCATTTGGTTTTAAATTGCAAATTCTTATCCTGCTTTCTTTTATGTGTGTGGAGTTATAAATCGTCGCCATCTTTCCCATCTGTAGCAAATTTTCTTTTGTTTTTTTGTTTTTTTAAATAAAATAAAAAGATTTTTATGTGTACTTTCCTTTTATCTTACAATTTATACCGTAATAACATTTATTTTCGCTTCAATTTGAAAGAAATTGTTATGTAAATTACATTCCCCATTAAACCACAAAAGAGTGAGAATTGTTGGAAAGACAAACCAACCACTTGAGATAATTTGTGGAGATGAAGAGGAGATCAAAGTTGAGGATCTAAAAAAACACGACAAATATATTTAAAAAAAAGAAGAATTTTTTTAATGGTCGATAAAATTTCTAATAATTATTCTAAGCTGGTCATTATTTTGTATCGAGCGTGAAGCCATGTTATGTTTAACGCCAATAGTGGTAATGGCCCCGTTACAAGTTTTATGATAGAGTTTAATGCGTGCCCTGTTGACTGTGGCAGAAGGATTCGGTTTCTAGGTTTTTCTTTTGTCTTTTTAACGTGTACTATTGAAAAGATAGAACATTATAACCATCATTAATTTTTTTTATTTATATAATTGATAAATAAATAAAATATAAGTTGTTTTGTCATCAAGTTCAAGAGTACGGTCATGATACTAGTGTTTGTGATGGATAAAAGATCAAGTGGCGATAAAATTGTTTTTAAGGGAGCATTCCCAAGGGTTCGCGGTGCGACCTAATTTTTTTCACTTTAGGAACTTTATTTCGTAAATTTTTCTAAAAAAAAATAAAAATTTAAAATAATAAAAAAATAAAAATAAAAATAAAAATGGTTTTTTTGGTCTAGCTTATATTTACGATTTTATTTTAATATTAGAAATGATAATATATATAGAATATTGTAGGGACAATAAATACCGTTTTGAAGCCGTGCTATGAAGTCATTAGCAGGTTTGATGATATTTTCGCGTGCGAACTGGCCTAAAATATATATGTATATATATATTCTTTTTTTTTACCACCACCATCACCAAACCACCTCCTATTTACTCATTTTGGGCAAATGTGGTTTTGTGTCAAGCGAGTAGGAGATCATTTTATTGGAATTCATTCATTTCTCACTCGTATCAAGCTTAGTTTGTTTCTGCTCACGACTCTCTCATATTGTTTTTCCGGTCCGTTTCTCGTTGCCATGGAGACAAATGCTGAGCAAGACTGCGTTTGAAAAACGGTCACTTTCTCTATCTGCGGTCGAGGAAATGGACAACTGGTTAAAAAACAGGGCGGACTTTTATTAGTATTTTTCAAGACAAATGAAGCCAAAAACTACACTACTGTAGTTACCAGCTGTGATCTGTAATATCGAGGTTCAATTAAGAAGCCCCCTTTACAATGAAAAATCAACTATTAATATACTGTCATGGAGGAGTGTAGGATTTAATTATGATTTTTTTTCTTCGGCATAATTTTTACCTTTAATATTCAACTTTTACATCCCCTGCATTCTTCACATTTTTAAATAATAAATGGGATCTTTATACAGGGGTCCAATTAAATGAATTCCTTATAATAAGGCACGATTTTTTTTTTAGGTACACTTTTTTTATTGTTGTTATGTTTTATTAACTTTTGTTTTATTAAAATTTTTTTATTTTTATATTAAAATTCAAACAACACTTATGGGTGGGTACATATGGGTGACATTCCAAAGTTTCTTTCCCACGGAGCCATTTTCCCAGTTGATTTGTCGACGTCCCGCTGGGTGGTGACTGTCGACCTTGGCCGCGACATTGTAGGCATGTGGTGTAGTGGAGAGGGATTGTCTTGGGTGAATACGAATCAGCCATTTTGATGAGCCGAGACAAGTGTTTGAGGTCACGGGGTCAGCCTTATCAAGGAGTTTCACTCTTCTTGCGTGAAACTGTTTTAATGAGTAGCAAGAATAAACGAGTGATACAGTATTCGCCTGAGGGTAGAAAACAGAACACCGAACACCAAACACATTGACATAATTTTTTTTTTCCTGTTTTCAATTTTATACTTTTTTTTCATCCTTGCGTGCCACACCCTGCGATGAGTTTTATGGGGCCCTTTGCATATCGAAAGTTGTCATCAGTTGAAAACTGGATGAGGGTTGGGTTGTTGAAGAGTGGGTATGGAGGGGGGGATAAAGGAAAGTTAATGACTCGAAAGAATTTTTAAATTTAGCTTTGGTATTTTCATCGTATTGAAGCACTATTGTACATTTAATCGAGCTCTCAAAACACTTGTTGTATTGTTAAAATGAACTAGTTGGGTTTTCTGTCTTCCTTTTTCAGGCCATTCAATTGCGACATTTCTGTTTCCCCTTTTGTCATGCTACAGGTGCGGTTTGTTTTTCTACACGTGTCTTTTTTACGTTTCGGAGAAAAAAAATATTTATTTTTTGTTATTTTTTAACAAACAAAATAACAAAAAATAAATATTTTTTTGATTTTGTATTTTTAAAATTGTTTCAATTGTAAAATGTTTTTCGACTCGCGTCTCAAATTTGCACTCCGAGTCTGGAAATATTGGTTTTAAAAAAAAAAATTCAGTAAAGTACTCAGCAGACAAAAGGCAATCGTCTGCTAGGGGGTATATAGGGGAAAATGGCGCGGAAGCTATCGAGAGAAGTTTGCACGCGAGAAAGAGATGTTGCTCGACACTACTGTCATCAAATGGACGCACCGGTTGATGCTTTTCGTCATCAGGCGTCGCTTTGCCGGAAGAAACTTGCTCTGTTGTATGTGGGCTGGTGATAAAAATTGTGGTATGTGGGTTGTGGTGACGAAATCGAGATTAAAGACATGTGTACATACAAAAAAATTGCGCCAAAGGTGAAAAGTATGTACTTTTGTAGTTTAGATTTCTGTTTTGTATTTATTACTTGAGAATTTTTGAAGTTTGAGAAATATCAATAAGCCAATAGGACAGCTGTTAAAAATAAATGAGAAAAATGGATTAAACAATTTTTATTTAATATTATATTACTATTATTATTTCAAAGTTTATTAAAAGCATTTTAGATATCAATTTAATGGGTTTGTAGTTGTTGGTTAAAATAATGAAGGGACTCTGATCTTTCCTTCCTTATTATGTGACAGTCATTGCGTTTTATTATTGTTATTATAGTCATTTATGGTCTCTATCAGCTGTTAGTGTAATGACACAGTGGCTGAATTTTGAATCATAAAGGAATTACACGTTGTTATAAAGGGGTGTTTTAAGTTTTAGATAATAATTTTATACTTTTGTGTTGTAAGATGTTTTAATTACAAGAAAACTAAAATAGGATTTTTTTTTAATTTTAATTTTTTTTTTTTTTTTTAATTTTTACATTTAAAAAATATTTTTTGATGTATGGAAATAAATTGGTGCAGGTGTTTGAAAATTTGACAGCTGGTCAAATTGATTTTTGATTAATTGTTATATGATACAATAACTGATGGATTGGTCAATATCTTTTTCAAAGCTTAACGATCCGAATTTATTATTATTATTATTATTATTATTATTTTTTTTTTTCAAATTATATTTTTATTTTGTTTTATTGATATAATGGGAAATAAAAATTATATATTGTGGTAAAGTGTGCAGAGGGAACTTTAGCTTAAGGATAACTCCAAGAAATAGAGTTGGGTAAGTTTTGTGCTTATGTTTGTTAGTGAAGGGAAGGGATTTTATGGCGCATTCCTTTGTTGACAATGATGTATGATGATTCCTTGCACGTGCTTGCTGCTAGGACTTTTTCTCTAAAGCATGGGGTGATGGATTGATGAGAAAAGGTGAGTTTTCTTTTGGTTTATATTCAACTTCATAAGTATATACTGTGGCTTCGTGTTTTATAACTGATTATACCCACACACACAATGCATTTTCTAGTATTCTTTCTTTGCTAATGGGTATAATAAAACTTTTAAATGAACTTATAATTATTTTTTTTTCACAAAGTGTGCCAGTATATATACAAACACATATAAATTGTTTGTTGCTAGGTAAGACAAAGGTTGATGATGATGATCAGGAATCATGAGAAAAGCAAAATCCCACGATGGATGAAGGATGCCCCCACTCTTTTGCTTCTTGTGAATCTGTGCCAGAGCTCAGTTGATGATGATGATGGGTTAGGGAATGCGCATATCCCGAGTTAAGAAAGTTGGAATTTTTTTTTTACATGTCTTTCTCACTCACATATTCACTTTTTTCTGTCTCTCGTGCTCCCCTCCTCGTTCACTCGTACAAATACGCCCGCCATCCTCATCTTTTTTTCCTTTATCCAATGTATGCAGTGGCAACGAGTTGAAAGGAAATCCCTGCTTGCTCCCAGGGTACAATTAATGCCTAATGAAAAAGTTTGTAATGCGTGTTAAAACGCAAAAAGTTTGGATAAATGTCACTGTGCATCAAAAATGATGTTTTTTACTTGTAAAACGACACACTTATTGAATTAAAAGTCACGGCTGAGCTGGTGATTAGCGTCTTCGCGAGGGGGCAACTATACATCTCTCTTCTCTCTCGCTCTCGTTCCCCTCACTTTCCCATCCCAATGGGAATGTAAACAAAGGAAGGACTATTAAGGTAGGTGGGGGTGGGTGAACGGGTGCCCATGACAGTAGACACAAAGGCGTGGGCGGATAAGACCCTTTCCCTTAGAACTGAAGCGCGCTCCGAGCTGCGTGTCACATGCACATGTTCTCCGTACATTGAAGCAGCAAAGCGGGGGTGCTAGATAGAGGAGGGTGCTTTTGAAGCGAGCCAATTTTAAAATTAATCGCTCTGAATTCAAGTCCCCTCACTCATCTCGCTGAATCTCTCCTGCGGGCGTCGCGGGTCCTCTGGTGGTGATGGTGGTGGAGTTCGATGATCCCAACATCCGTGGTGTGCGCTGTGAAATTGAGAGGAGTTTGTTGTTGTGTCGGGATTTCTCTCGGGACGAGGCTGGATTCATGGTAAGGTGGGTGGTTATGTATTTTTCTTTTAAAGATGTACGAAAAAAAGAGGAGAAATAATTTGTTTAATCGAGAGTTCGAGATAAACGAGAAATGAGTTGTGTAATTTTCGTTTTTATCGCGCGAGAAAATCGTGTTAAGAGGTGTGGATGGTTTTGTTGTTGAGGTTTTATAGCGTAGGTTGGTGCATCCAGAAAGGAAGGCCACGGCCTCGACCATGCGTTCACGCATTGCTGAGTCGTTGGCTTGCCATCACGAGACTGTGCATGCCTAATCAGTAGGATGGTTGATGCTGCTAGCTCGCAACATTGGTTTTAGAATAGCTCGCTAACCTTGGCAATTGGGATTTGAGAAAAGAGGAGCAAAAACCAGTTCACCTTCGAATCAATTAGAGGTTCGGTGATTGTACAAGACATTTTCTTCCCTCTCCCTCCCTTCGCAGTCACCCCATTTATTTTCACCTCCCACAATTTGCCGCTTGTCAAGGTTAGGGTTAATTTGACATTGAGTTAAAATATATTTTTTCTTTTAATTTAAAAAAAAAAATTTATTGGTGGTTTTGTTTCGAAGTTGTGTAAAGGTGATTAGTGAGTGAAATGTTTGGAATGGAGGTTTGAAAGTGGACAAGGGAAGGTGCATAAATACTATTGAGGGGATTTGTATGGATTTAGAGAGCATAAACAAGGTGAGAATTGAATTGAACTAGTTGTGTGAATAGTTGAATCGGTGAAAATTATTTTCTAAGTGCATTGTTGATGTTGGCAAGGTGTGTGGGTAATTGAATCTGTTTGTTTGTTTGTGTAAATGGGGGGTGGGGGTGGAGATGATGGGCGAGGGTGTGTGTATGTGTGTTAGGCCTAATGGATCTCTCATTTGGTCAGTCCACATTTAGGCGTCTGTTGGAGCTAATCCAATTAAAAACCTTTGGCGCCATTGTTTGGGTCAACAAATTAAGGAAATGTAGGAAATCGAATTAATTCGCTCCCACCCCTAGTATAGTAAGGCCAACGCCCTCCATTTTTGTTTGCCTTTAACTTTTATCTTTGATGATAAATGAAAAATGTCAGCGACAGAAGCGAAGTTTTTTTTTTTTTTTTTTTTTTTTTTTTTTTTTTTTTTTTTTTTTGTTTGATTTTTTTTTTTTTCTCTTTTCTTTTTATGTCATTGAGATATTATTCACCTGAGCATGAAATTGCTCATCGGGTTAGTTCTTTTCAGTTTTGATTTTTCTAAAGGAATTGTTAAAAGATAAAATTAATAAAATTGGTGGGGTTTTTTGGGTTTTTTTGTTTGTTAAAGGTTCATGTGGATCTGTATTTTGTGAGATTTCCTCTTGCACTTAATGGCGTCTGGCCTCCATTAGGGAATGCGGGGGTGGAATTGAAAGTTGTGGGGCGAAGAGCGAGGGGAGATGGGAGGTGGGGGAACGCGGGAAACTGCTGACTTCCAGCTCTATAGCTCGTCGGTGGGTCATTTAGGGACGACGTGCATTTGTAATGCGCGTGCGCCATGCCGGTCTGCATTACTCGTCCTGACAGGGGCCATCCATCTCGTGCATGCATGCAATCACGTGACACTCATCCATCACATTGGCCACCCCCGCCTGTACGCGCGCACACATTTTCCGTAAATTTCCCATCTGCAAAACTCCTCTGAGAAAAGGGTTTCGGATTTGAAACACCGTTTTACTATTAATATTGTCACGTGACAGGGCTGCCATTTTGAATTTTGGATTTGAGAGCGAGTTCCTATTCTCCCATGTTATTTATTGGTCGATTACATGCTTCAGCAGCGTGCCGGATACGATGGAAACTAAAGAGTGGCGCTCTCAACCCGCCATTTTGTCATAATGGCGCCCGTGCCCCATCTTTGGGGTTAGGTGATGGCCGAATAGGGCCTGACAATAGACTACACTTCTTCATACTGTTCTGTGTCACTTGTGGCGCTGATGGGTAATTTGTTGTCACTTGAATTTTGGCGCCCTCTCTGGTGATTTATAGACACATCTCGTGAATAGTCGATCTATTATTGGGAAATGTTTTGATTTTGGATGTATCCAAAGAGTTTTTCATCCTGTGGGATGGGAAATTTTTTCCCATCTCGGGCTTTTCACTTTTCTGATTAGGTCACGTGAACGCTACAAACTACAATATGTTTGATAATAGAATTGATTTGACTTCATCTCTTGACAGACAATAGGAACAATAGATTGGGTCTTTTAAGCTTGTGTTAGTAGTAGCCATGATTGCCACCATATGACGCCTTTGTCATACCTCCTCCCACTCCTCTCGCTTCCACTTCTACCCTTCCTTTCTTTGCCCATGTGGAGCAAATTAGCACACGAACGCACACTCCAAAGTCTTGCCCATCGGTAATAAGCTTAAAAGTAGATAGGAGATGTGTTATATACATATACATCCAAGTTGGGAGTTCTGGATGTACGTCTATATTTATTACAAGGTAGTTTTGAGTTGGTATAATTATATATAACTTTTGTATACTTTTGTGTACAGTTTGGCACCGACACCCAGTATTTACTTGGTTGAGTTTGCAAGCTCGACTCACAATGAGGTCTTTTTCTTGTCTCACGGCCCACCAGCTGATGTTCAGCTGACTCTCATTATCAGCGAGGACAAAGCGCGAGCAGGGGTCGGTCTACATTGCATAGAAAAGTGCGTGCAAATTTGAGAACGGTGCGAGTGCGCGTGCAGCGTCTGCTGCTGACAGCCCCCATGAGGAGTGTGAGGAAGTCTGTGATTGCTGGTACTGTAGTGAAGTCGAACCCCTGCTGCTATTGGAGCAGAAGGAAATGTAAAAGAAAAATAAATGGGCTAAGGTGCATTTTTTAAAGATGCAAAGTGAAAGTGATTGGGTTTACCAAGAATCGTGCGCGATTCAGAAACAATTATTTTCTAAGGGTTGTTGAGTTTTTAATCTTTAATAATAATTTTTTTCCGTCAAAAATTGTGTTGTTATCGCTGGCGTTGAAGGCTGTAATTATTACGGTTGCTGCATGCAGTAAATTTATATTTTTTTATAATATGGCTTGTACTTATGCAAAGCACAAGTAGCGTGTAATTGGTTTGTGTTTGTAAGGGCCACACATGCGGACAAACCGTGTCAAATCTGCGATATCCATTCATTATAGCAATGAGTTTGTGTGACACTCAATTGCGTCATCACTATGTAAATTAAAACCAGACAGTGATTAAATATTTTAATATGTAAGTAGTTTGAACTTTGAGAGTATCAGGGAGTCATGCTTAGTGGAAATCACAGATTCGACTGCGAGATTAATGCGATAAAATCTTAGATTACAAGGCTGAGACTAAGAAAATGTTATTTGAGTTCAAGTGGTCATTTTTTGTCGAAACACGAGGGACAGATTATTAATATGTGATTTCCTTCAGTAAATAATGCACACTTGAACCCAAATATCTTTCAAATTGAGTTTTTTCTGCAATTTTTAAAGAGATATATTGAAATTTAGTAACTATTGATTGTTGATGGTAAAAGACCATTGAAACTGAAACGACTTTGGGAAAAAAGTCAGTTAATACGTTAATAGATTGATGGATGATGTCATTGCTATGTCTTTGTAATTGATACTGAAATGAGTACTGTCTATACACAAGCGATCTGATTGAGATGTTGAGTGAATGTCGAGTTGGACGCCGTTTGGTGACCAGTCCATTAGAGTAATTTGTGGCATCACGATTGAAGTGGGAGTGCAGGTGTGTCTTTGCCACCACCTGACAGGTAGTTATGTACTGGGAACGAGTGATTAGGGCGGTCCCCAAGTACTGTCCATGCAATCAGTTTGAGAAATTTATTTGATGTACACCAATCATGCATAGAAGTTATAGACAGCGAATAAGCAAAAAAAGAATTGAGGTTTATGGTTATAAAAAAAAAAAGTATTTTTTTGTTTATCAAAATTGAAAATTCAATTTTGTTTTTGCTGAATGTTTTTCAATTACATTTAGAAAAAAATATATATATACATGTACATTTATCAACTGAAATTAAAGTTTTATTTAATCCTGCATCATACTTGATTTTGTTGTTGTAAAATGTTGTAAGATGACAGTTTTCACGTACAGTTTAGTATTGTCATTTGCAGCGCCCGCCTTCGTCCTCACTGTCCTATACGCAGGGGCAGGACGATGCCCGGTCTCCCGCGTCTGGAGGCACCCCAGGACCCCTAAGTCAGCAGCCCAGCTTGCAGAGCGCTGACAACAACAGTGAAGCAGGTAAGAATCGGTTTTAATAATACATTGTGTGGTTCGAAGAATTCGAGTTTACTTTGACACCTGTAGATTGATGATGGCATGTTTTGTCAAAGAGGGGGGGAAGTGACATTTTTTCGTTTTCGTTTTTCTTTTTCTATTGCAACTTTTTATGAATCATTAGATTGATGGATTTGAAAAAAAAAAAAAAAAAAAAAAAAAAAAAAAAAAAAAAAAAAAAAAAAAAAAAAAATGGAAATTAATTTTTTTTTTAACCTAATCGATTTTTTTCTACAATATTTATGTTATATTTTACAAGGAAGTAGAATATGATGATGATAATAAAGAATTAATCAGTTGTGACAATCTATTGTCCTCTTTTATAAAGTACAGGTGAAACCCAGGTTCAGATTGGAGTAATTGATATTATTGTAAATAAGTTTTCGAGGAAAACGCTGAGTCGTTTGTATTTTAGTCAAGGATAAGTTCAGTGTAAATTGAGTTTCACCTGTTGAATAATTGGCTTTGTTTATGATAAAAAAAATATGTAGGAAATTTAAAACCACATTTACACAAGGAAGTTCAATCGAAATATTAAATACTTAATATATTAAAAACATGATTAGCAGAAAGTGCATCAGCAATATCTAAAGCTTATCAGTTGTATTGGCAAAAGAAAGGGTTGGATTAATGTTTGTATGAGGAAGTAATTATGCTACGTATGTGTTGATACTTGCGCAGATGGTCTGATGCTGCTTTCAAATTCGAAAACGAAATGCAAGTTCCTGTTTAATCACGTGTTTATGTTAAGCGTTTTTCCCCCTTTGGTTATAGTGTTTGGTAGGTTCGGCTTAGGTGGTTTGGAAAAATAGTCGAACCATTCTTGCCGTCTCATTGACATGGACGTCAAGAAGAGGTGATAAAAAGAAAGCAAGTCTCCCCTCAAGTTCATAGATTGAATGCTCCGTTCAGTGGATTCGTCCTCCTCCCCACACTTACTCCCCCCTTTTCTCTTCACTCTAGGCCAGGTGTGAATAGGGCCCATAGATGGCTGCAAAAGCCTCATCCTTTTACACAATCCCTCCCATTTTACTCAAATCCTTCAATCTCCTCTTCGTCTTCCCCTTTTTTTCCTCTACAGTTGTGAAAGTTGTGAGTGCGTGAGTTAAGAAATGTGTTTTTACTGTCTCTTTTTTGGACAAAAAAAAACTGTAAGCAATTTGAATTTTCAGGTGAATGCTTTTTTTTTCCTTTTCAATTTTATTTCATCAAACGCACACTTTTTACTCGTTTGGTTTATTTGGCAATTTTTTTTTTGTTATTATTCTAGAGATGACAGTTTATAGTTTTCGGTTGTGTTTGTGAATTAAGCATTAGCAGGGGCTTGCTCGAGCAGTTAGTCTCTCCCAAAATCTCCCTTTTTACTGTGTGTATAGTCTATTGTTGGCGACACCACGTTGAGAATTTGGTAAGGAGACTTGAAGAGGGGAAGGAAAAGTGGGGACATTATACAAGACCGAGGGTATATGGAAGGGACCTTCTTCTCTCTCTTGACCCCGACCGTCCAAACCCTGGCCTGGTTGGCCCATGAATGGCTAAAAAGGTGCTTCCCGTATCAAACAGCCCGCCTAATCCCATTAGCCGAGAGGAGAAGTTGGTGGTGGTGATGGTGGTGGAGGAAAAAGAAGTAGGGGGAGAGCCAGGGAGAGCGCAAGTCCACAATAGGTTTTGAGGGGCCAGTTCATTTGGTGGACTTGAGTGCAGTCTGGGATCCCGTTGGGTTTGGTCTAGTGAGTCTTGTCTTGCTTGGATTATTCACCCCCCTGCTGCTGTTTGGCTCTTTGTGCGGTGGCATTGGTAGATCTGGTTTTGTCTCGCATTGATCTTACAAAGGGATTGTGGTCATTCCAATTTGAGCAGCACACCCAGTTTAGTTGATTACCGACCCCCAAAATGTTGTTCATTTTTAAACGAGGGTTTAACTATAATGTTGTTATTTCGTCAAGTCGAGGACAAATAAACCAAGAGAGAAATCCCCAACGTCGTAATAAGATTATAAGATCAAATCATATGTATTTTTCGGATTGATATCAATAGAAGTAGGTAAAAACGAATTAAATTGGGTTTTTTCCTTCTTTCAAGTTAGTGAAATGCATATTTCATTATGTGGGTCATAGATAGTTGTAGTATATATTTATGTTTATAATAGTTGCTAATTTTAGTGCGGTTTTAGCTTGGGTTTATTGTTGTTGGTTGGTTGGTTGTTTTTGAAGTTGTGCACTCGTCCATGAAGAAGAAGTCAGCAGAGATGACAACATCTGTCGATTGGTATCTTTATGGACAGTCGGATGGACTGTTGCATTGTCTTGAACCATGAACTTTAGTTGTGCGTGCCATCTGCAGGCGACAGCAGGGAAATGGCACGCGTTTATTCTGGAGTGGGTTGTCAAGAAGTAGTGCTAGCGTAAGAAGGAGGAGTGGAAAGGGTGGAGGAATTAGTTGCCAAGAGCAGTTGAAAGAGCTAAGAAAACAAACATTACAATTGACTATCTATCTCTTTTAAGAATATTTTACCCCTTTAAGACACTTAACATGGGAAAAAAAGTTTGTTTTAGAAGTTCCAAGGATAAAGCCATCACACTAATGACTTTCGGTGCATTCTTTTCCAAAAGATAGATGATGCCTATTTGTAGAATTTAAAATTTATAAAAAAGAGATTTTAAAAATTTCCCAAAAAAAAAAAATCTTATGGAGATTCCCAGAAGAATTGGCAAAATTCCCTTAGTCCTCTTTGAATGTGTTAAAGACAAATAATTATTCATCACACAACTGAGAAAGTTTGTTAATGGTTCTTTTAGTTTAATAGCTGTTCTTCTTGTTGTTGTTGTTCTGCTCCTCCTTCCCCGAACTTTTCTTCCCTTTAAAATTTTTTTTTTGGGACGCTTTCTTGCCACATGATAAACGATCAGTGTCTTCTACCCAAGAACTTAGCGAAGTAGGAAGAGAAGGAGGAGGGGTAAATGGCGAGAGGAGGATGGAGCAGTGGAAGGGGGAGGGGGAGTTGATTTATTAAGGAAAAACGCCCTGTAATGTCCAGGAAAGAAAGTGGAGAGGTTTGGCGAGTAGATATTTTTTCAAGTGCGTTTCCCCCATTAACACAGGTGCGAATCTACCGGTGAGGCGATTTACGAGCAGGTGACAGCAGCAAGAGCAAAACGTGGGTGTATGGAAAGATTGCGGGGGAGAGGGGCTCATTGTTTCCCTTACAAACGAGGCAATTTACAATGTTTTAATTAGGCGCCATTTGGCGTCGTGCCATGAGGGAAACGCGCAGCGATCTTTTCCGTTGTCAATGACAACGGAGGAACGCGATGGAGAGCGCGCGTTTCGGCTAATGATGATGGCAAATTTTTTTGTTTCCTATTAGCACGAGTTTTGAGCCCGCTTCGAATAGTCTTTGTAGATTTGTGTAATTTGCTCTCGAATGATTGAGAAAATGAATATGACATTACAAGTTGCTATACGGCTAATGTTATGTGGATATCTACGATTTAAACAAAAATGCAAAACTTTGTTTTTCATGAATATTTATTTATTAGTCGCAGCTTTAAAAAATTGTGTCGAAATTTGTGGCTGTTAAATTCAGTTGAGTGTCAACTACATATGCCGCGTTTGGGAAATCAAATTGCCTACCCGGAGCTGTAAGTTGGTCGCTAACAGTCGTGTTATTATGTGCTTGTTTGTGGGTGTAGTGGTTTCGAGTCTCCTCATCTACGTACGTGCGATCGAGATGGAGGGAGCATTGTATAGAGGGGGCTGCGCTCCCTCCGGCGTATATTTGCGGGCCGCAAGAAAGGAAGTGAAGTGGGAGCCCGTAGCGAGGGGTGGCAAGTTGGAAAACTCCCCGTGGCATGGCGTTTCTCACAAATCAGTCTCTTTCTCCCCCCCTGAGACTGACATCTTTGCAAATTGTATGCAAATTTAATAGTTTTTGGATTCAAATTTGGTATGACACCCCTGGCGTGTTGCACACACGTCTAAACGAATCTTAGCCCGAGACGCCCCTTCTTCGGTAGAGGCTTTTCAACTTGTGAAAAATTGAGTAAGATGATATTCTGTCTCGCTCCTTCCTGCGAACGCGCGAGTCTATTATTGCACGCGCGCGCGTTCCTTAGCATTGCTTTGCCGCAACTAGAGAAAGTGCTCGTCATTGGCAGTAATTTATTTATAAGACACCTTCTCGGCGTTGCAAATGCAACCATCTTTTTTTATTATTTTTTATTTTTACTTTTTTTTTATTTTTTTATATTGCCAGATGTGTCATTGAGTTATAGTTTTGAGTTATGGTTTGGCTAAGTACAGGTGAGACATTGTTATTAAGCCGAGGAACGCGGATAATAAATTACAGGAGCGTGTGAAATGTGTGTGTTCTCTGTTTTTGAGAGCCGTGAAGCGTCCTAAGTCACTGGTCAAGCTGCATCAGAAGGGTGGAATTGTGTTTTTAATTTCGCAATCATATACTTTAATTTATAATTTGTGATTTATTGCCTTTGTGACACTTTGATGTATTGCTTTGGATGCTTTGGATGCGAGAATGTGCAAAGTGAGACGTATAAACTTGAATCCGTCACTTCTTAAAGCGGAAAAATAAATAGACGATTTTTATCTCTTGACTTTGAAGAAGGGGATTTGTTTTTCGCGATACCTTTTTTTTTCTTCTTCTCTTTTTCTCTTTTTTCCTTGCCATTAAGAGGGTCAGTAAGTTGGGTGCGGTTTGGAAAACTGATAAGAAATTGTAACGAAAAATGTTATTGGCTGAAGTCATTTTGCTAGTTAATCCTTTGAATATTGCCACTATCTTGCATCAAGTACAAATGACTAGGACCATGTTAAGATTGTAGCAAGATAAATTTCTTCTTTCATCCTAAGGGTGCTGGTGCCCACTTCTTTGCCTATCCCTCCCGCCCTCCCCTTCCCCCATCTTCCTGCATCTGGGCTCCCCTCTTGATGAATTGCTGGATCTGTGTCGCGCTTCAACCCTGATTAGTGGTCAAGGATTGTGCGCTTGTATATATCCAGATTAGTCTTTTGCACACTGGGTAGGAGCCAAGAAGAAGAGCAAAGTTTGGGATGGGAATTAAGGAATGTGTTTGTGTGTAGTTTTGATGGCTTTTGCTGATTTATGTCAGAAGTGTGTAAGGATTGTGGGCAAATTGTATTCATGGTTGACGACTTTGGCGTTGGAATCGGCAAGGAATGTTTGCAAGGAATGGGAAGGAGTGGGTAAAGATTTATCGAGCATCCCAGTTGACCTAGGGGTTCGTTTAATTAGCGGGGACAAGGTGGACAGCATCATGATTTACCTAGGGTTTGACGTCTGGGACTTGGTCTTAGATTCGAAGACTATGGACTTTGTTATAAGGAAAATGTAATTAAGGAACCTCGTTATTACATTTCTGGGAGGGGAAAAAATTGCGCGCATATCCGGGTTTATTTTGATAGTAATATAAAAAGCATAATTTCTAAGAACATAATAAAAGAAGATTGAATTTTGGGTTTAGGGTTGTTGGTCCTTAAAAAAGATTGTTTTTACACTTGTGGTGTTGCGCGTAAGAGTTAATTAGATGGATTTTTTAAGACTGTTGTTGGAGTCGGCGGTACTGTAGGGGTTTCGAAGAATGTAGAGGTCACGATGATTAATAGATAACAGCTGAGAAAACAGAAGGGAGAGAAAACAGAATGGAGGACACCACGGGAAAGGGAGAAAATTGTTTGAAGATATTTGAGAAGTCGTCTTCTTGCGGCAAACAAACTCAGTTCGAAGAGTCAAGGTGGGTTTCAAGTTGAGCAAATATTTGTGTGAAATAGGCCCTGTGTATATCCCCATTGAAGTGCGTGTGGTATTTGTTTTGTTTTGTTTTATTTTATTTTTTATTTTTTGAGGTTGTGTCGTTGCTGAGTTTGAATCTGTTTAGTATTGAGTATCTTCTCTTCATTCTGGTTGGGTCCTTAATCCACGCAGCGCAGGATGAGCGGCCATAATGAAGATGGATGCTTTTCTTCTGCCATCTTTACGGCATTCCCTTTCCAACTTGGACTCAGCAGCGCCGCCCGTGCGGAACGCTGAAGCAGCAGGAGAGGAGCGAGCGAAGAGACGAGAAGAGCGAGAGCTCTACGCTTACCTGGGTATCTGGCATGGTCTACGAGTCCCTTGAGAGGGAAGACGATAGATGATGGAGAAAACTGGACTCTCTCAACCGGAACTGATTCATTCCAGGCATGCGCATTACGATGATGGTGTGGAGTATAAGCCCCTGGTTGATGGTGGCTGATGAGAGGTTAGGAGGAGGATGTCACTAGTACATTGCACCAGTTTGAAACCTTATATCACGTGTTATGGGTTTTAGATTTTATTATACAAGTTGGAAATGTGCTTGAGGTTGCAGGGAAATAAAAAGATTCGCGTGTCTCAACTTTTTAAAATGCATGGACTGTTTTCCAATAATGGCTGATTGATTTGTAATTAGGGAATAGGAACAAAGTGAAATGATTTTTTCCCCCTCTTTCGCCTTACCTGGAAACCTTTAGTCACGTCAAAAAATGATTTCGTTGGGAAATTGGTTGATGGGAATGGAATTTGGAATTTTAAATTTCATCGAATGGAAAGTTGTCGTTGTTGGGTCAGTCGAGAAGGATGATTGGAGCTTGGAGTGATGAAGGTGAGGGTTTTGGAAGGATGAATGAGGTGTGTTTGGTTCGTGGAGAGGATTCATGGTGATGTTGTATTTGGGCTAATGCGAAAATGATGCAAATTTGGAGGGTGCATCAAATGAAGACTCGGGAGGGAGTCGCTTCGTGACAAATGGAGCTAAACGAAAGTAATGCTGTATAAAATATAAAGATTGGACTTTTTTTTTTTGTACAAACTCGTCGTGAGTAACTGTAATATACGGTTTTTAGTGGGTGATGCGCATGAGCGTTGCGCCGAGGATACGTCTCTCGGGATATGTATAACGAGGGCGGTAGAGATTTCGCTCGTTATCGTTTGAGGTTGTTGGGGTGGATGCAGACTGTCAGGTGTCATTCGAGAAAGCACCTCGTTTAAGGGCGGTGTATGATTTCCATGTTCCGATGTCGATTTGATAAATAATTGCGGCGATGGTACAAAAAAGCGTTCGAAATCAACGTGTGAAAAGTTGTGAAATTTTGTTCGCTTCGATTTTCGACTGCTCAATGCGCAAACTGGTGGAAGTTTGAAAAGCGTTTTTTTGGCAAGTGTGAAGTATCGTACGGCTACGAGTGGAAGCGGTTAGTTTACTCGAGACGTTATTGGCGATTCTGATGAATTTGAAGCAAGGTCTACTCGGTGGGGGTGGGTTGATGGATGCCTTTGCCGGCGTCTGTCTCTAGTCACGCGCACCCAGATTGGCCTCATGCCCGGGCGCGCGCGCTGGCCGCTGTCACCGAGATTGATTTGCCTTCTTCCCACTCCGGCTCGGTGAGTCCACACTCTTTAAGCGATACTGTGTTTGGACTAGCGAGTGATTTTCCTCGTCGCAGGTCTACTGACCGGAAGTGACGACAGCAATGTCCGAATATGGTTGCGAGAAGAGTAAACACGGGAAGAATGTGTTTAAAGTGTCACAAAGTTGTAATTTGTGCGTGAATCGAGAGTAATTTGTCTTGCTACACTTGTAATCCTGCGACTTTGGGTGATGACGCAGCAAGTTGGGGGGGAAATGGAAGAGGAGGAGAATGGGGGTTGAAGGTTCTGGTCGGTCAGGGTGTTGTAGGGTTGATGTCCCTTTTTCTTTCACCCCCACTGCCCATTGGACAGATAGAGTATCGATTCAGAAGGGAGCTTTGCACTGATGGATTCCATTTCCAAGACTTGTAATAAATTTAAAGCCTAAAAGATGACCAAGGGAAAGAAGAATCCTCCTTAAGGGAGAAAAAGAACAAAAAAAATTTTTTTTTATTTGATTTGTTTTGGGTGTTGGTGTAACGCATATTGAGTGTTTGCTAGGGAATAGGGAATAAAAATTAGATATCGATTTTTATCTTCCACGTGGTCATAATAATGGCATCAAATTTAGGGCTAAAATGTAATGCCAGGAGAATTTTTTTTTTTTTTTTTTTTAGGTTTTAAAAAAAATTTATTTCAGCCAATTTGTTGTTATAGGAAAAGTATTCTTGGGCGGAATGACCACTTGAGCTTCAATCGGGTAGTGGCCGGGTCTGTTATTGATCAGTCTTTTAGTAGGAAGATGCCCCTTTGCATTGTGAGCTGGAAATGTGTTTCTCACAGTCACACAATTCCAATAGTTGTTGATACGCTGGATAAGGGTGCGGACTGGAGGAGTGTCACTCAGATGGACGATGCGTCCATTTCTCGAAGGCTAAAGTGGGTTGGTCGTGAAAAGAGAAAAGTAAATACTATACAACTTAATTTTTTTTATTTTCTTTCTGGAACGGATCACTGTTGGAATGCCAACGATTTAGACACGGTCTTTGTTGTTAAATGGGTGAAATTAGAGGACATTTCCGAATGCGGTCAGTTTTGGTGCTTTTCGACACAAAGTTGAGCCCAACCTCCTACATGTAACGAATCGGAATCACACATGATTGAATTTCACCAAGTGGGAGGTCAAAAGGCCTCTTTCTCTGCGCCTTTTGCACGTGGTTGCAGGAGGATATCGAGTGTCTTTTAACGTAAACTGGCTCAAACTTTTGCAATATTTGACGGGTTAGTTTGTTCGAAAGAAAGAAAAGTGGTGCACGATTGGAGGCAGTAATTTTCTATAGTCGGAGGTTGACAGGAAATGGATTTTGAATGGGGATGGAAAGTGATTTGGCAATGGTAAAAGCAAAATGGTGCTGTCATATTGGAGGTATCTACGCTTTTAGTTTGTCGCTTTGTTGTGTATTGAACTTATTGATTTGTTTCTACCTAGAACATGTGAAAAGTTGGCTTCTTTTGGTGGTTGCTACTTGTTTCTTTCCGGTTTGATAAGCTGGTTTTCGTCGCCCCCTTTTGCTTGTTACTCTCCCTCCCTCTTATTGGAATTTTTGTGTTATTATGCAAATTTTCTTCATTTCTCTCACTCGAAAGAAATGGGAAATTGCAAGGTCGTGGTATAAGGAGTGGACAAACACGAGCCCTCGTTTCTCGTTTTACCCAACCCCCTCATCGTTGGCGCCATCTGCGCGAGGGGGCGCCACTAACAGGCCCCTGGTTAATGAGCTGGCCAAGCTTTGGTCTGCTAATTGAAAAGTTGGCTCTGTTGCTGGAATTGTGGGAGAATGTTGTATGTGTACAACAGTTGGGCGAAGTAGGGGAGAAAGAAATAATCAAGAGAGCCAACATTGCTTTATAGATTTTTCCCAACTAGGACTACTTCATAAAATTAATTTTATCAAATAAGAATTTTAATTTTGCTTGTCAACAAAAAGTGGTTTGAATTATTTAAAAAAAAAAAAAAAATAGATTGGACAAAGAAATAGCAGTTTAAACTATTAAGAAAGCCGCGAGATTATTTTAGGCGCCAAGTCGACAAGTAACTCAACACCATTTCAACGTAACAACTTTTTATATAATTTTTTTATTTATTAAATTTTAGAGATAATTAAAAAATATAATTGTTTAGTTAATTAATAATTGCTGCGAACAAGCAATTATTTTTCACCGTAAATAGCACAAGTTTTTTTTTTTTTGACGAATTGGGTCATTAAGACTTAAAACAATTTTTATATTTTTTTTAATAAATTAAAATTATTTTTTTTTTAATAAATTAAATTTTTTTTTTTAAATTTGTTTTGTACTTGTTATTTAGATTGAAATTTTCACTACTTACGATTAATTTGTGAATATTTATGAGCAATACAAAGTTCAATGGTTGTAAACATCGGAACGGATATTTAACCGCGTTCGAAGTGCGAAATGGAAAAAAAAAAAAAATGTATTTTTTAAAAAGTTAAATGTGGATACAACTGGTGAGAAAATGGGTGCTGAGGTTAAAAGTTTTTATGGACCATCAACTCATTTATGGTTTATCTTTCTCTCCGAAAAGATGCACTCTGCACATAGTTGTGACTATAAACCTGAGAAAGAGACATGAAACCTTAGGGATATTAAAAGTTGACTGCTCTACTCCTATTAGTAGCCCATTAGACCGAGAGGTGGGTTAGGAGTTGTTTCAATGATTGATGGCTTCAACCAACTTATGATCGCCACATGCGGAGTTTTAGTTTGATGGGTTTTAAGTAAAAATTTTATGCAGTTTGCTATGGAGAAACATTCTGCAGTCTTTTCTCTCGATACATTGTTATTTCTCATTTCCAAACTTTGAAAACCAACACTAACTTAAATTTATTTATTTTTTCCTTTGTTTTCTACGTGAATTTATTACAAAGTGCGGCTATGAAAGTATTTTGATCTCGAATAAAAGGTTTATGGATATGGGCAATTGAAATACACTCTTGGAAATTACAGAGTCAACGGAGGCATTTTTATATTTGTGCCAGTATTGAGGCAAAATTGATTCATTCCATTGAAATTCCACCTTTTTTTCTTGCCAGCACCTTACAAATGCAAGCAGCTTTTGCCTTTATCCTAATTTTAGTAGTTTTGCTCCCTTTAGGCTATGAATAGCCCACTGGGGCTGCTCCACTTCCCATGAATGGGAAGACGATGGAAATCTTGTCTTTTCTGTTTGGTTTAGGGGGACTTCTATCGGCACCTGTTCCAGCTCAGATTACGCTGAGAAGTGACTTAGCATCCATTTCCAATGGTTTATTGAGTCGAACAAATAAAAAAAAAAACACATCTTTTTCGTGTTGATGATTCATGCAAGTGTTGAGTATTTTGTCTCGTGTTTACAAGGTTTTTTTTTTGTTTTTTTTTTTGTTTTTGTTTTTTTAATTTTTTTTTTTTGATCGAACATGTCGGATGCGAAATGTTCATTAGTGCAATTTGCTTGTTGATTTACGAGCTTTGTATGCAAATGAGTCGCGTGGGGCCTAGCCTGATGGTAAATTGGTCACTGAATTTGGTTGTTGTGATGGATGATGATACATTGCGAGGAAAGAAAAAGTTTTCCTTGCCTCGGATGTTGTTTTCTCCGGCTTTCGAATCTCGACTTTTAATCCGATTAATCTGAGGACATAACACAAGGGAGAAGTGAAGTTGACACTACTGCAAAAAGGGGATAAATAAGGAAATGAATGGTGGCACCTCGTGACAAGATTGAGATTTAAGTAAACAGGCATGCGAGATGGCGAAGGGAGATTAAAAGGAAAGAGGTGTGGGAGAGACTTGTTAAATGCGAAGCGAAGAATGTTTTTTGTTGTTGTTTGCGGTTGTGTTGTTACACTAGTTGAGGTCCTAATTGCTTACAACGAGGAGATCGATGAATAAAAGATGGAAATGGTGACGTTGGACTTTATATTCATACTAATTTTAAGCGCGGATGACGTTGAATGATGGATCCACGTTGTCGAGCTGAGAGTGTCACCTCGTGGTTGTGCTTTGTCCATCTATTAAGTGACCTGAGAGCCCCTCGTCGACCATTGCAAGGCTGGCCTTAGAAGGAGCTACGAGAGCCACCTAGTGGCAATTAGGTGTTATTTATGAAGTGGTGCAGGCAAAGCTTTTTACAACGATTCCCCAGATGATTTTTATATATACTGTTTGGGGTTAAAGTGGAGAGTGTAATATGCTTCTGGTAGTCAAATATTTCAATATATAATCTCCCTTCCCGTTTTCCCCTTTCTCTTGTCACGTTTTAAATTTTTTGGGTGGTTTAAAGCTCTGTTTGGGAGTTATTTTAGCAGGTAATTTGTTTCTTTTGTTTGTTTCATTTTCTCTGTCCATATTGATCCATCGCTAACAACTCTTGCATCCGCCCACGCACCAATTGATATTGAACCGTGACACTAGCACCATTTCTGGTGGAAAATAACAGCTTTTGAACTTAGGTGGAGCTGAATATATGGGGCACGATGGACGATGGATGAATGATGATTACTTAACTGGACCCGTAGAGATAAACACAAATGCGCATGAAGTTTAAGAGAGTTTGACGCGAATAACAATTATTGGAGAAATTCGCGACTTGTTTTTAACACGCCTGCCACACATTTTTAAACTTATTGTTTGTTAAGGGAAAATTATGAGATAAACATATGTTGTCAAGGAAAAAAATAAAAATGATGAAACATTTTGAAGGCTTTAAAATTATCGAGCATATTTTTATACACGCAGAAACAGATGGTGATGAGTGCAGGAAATGTAAAAGAATGTTGTAAATTGAAATGAAGTACGCTGGGCCATAATATAAAGAAATGAAAAAAAAATTATAGATTTATAAATATATGGTTGATGGTGATTAAATGGTTAAATGGGAGGGGATTTTTATAGGTGAAATATTTTTTTAGTGTTGTGATGCGGTCACCGCATCTGGTCTAGTGAAATAACAACTCGGCACATCCTGGGTAAATGGACGCTTTCATAGACTGATATTTTGTCTGAGTAAGTGCCTATAAATAGATTAAAATGAAAAAAAAGAAAAAGCAAAATTAGGAGCGTGTTTTGATCGAGTAAAAATAAAAGAAACGTTGGTGGAGTTTTAATTTGGAGTTGATTTCTGAATAAATAGAAAGAGTTTTAAGAAATGCAATCAACTCTACAGGGAGTTAATTCCATATGTTTTGAACTTTCTCACCTAAGTTTGCGGGCTGGCGGGGCTTAAGGATGGAAAATCGGTTCATTTTGTGACCAGTGTCCACACCATGTAGATTAAGTAAGTTTTGTCGTAAAGTTCATTTTGAAGTCAACTGTTCCCCAGTTGACCCCAGTGGAGTGTCGTTGTAATGGGTTAGTGGACTTTGCTTGTTCCTTTTCAAGCATTTTCTTTATAGTGAGAGATCGCAGAGCGGACAATGTAGGGAGCAATCAGGGGGCTTAATGACCAAAGTGAGCTGTTAAGCCGCCGGGTTCCCGCCGGATCCCGAGCCCCCTCGTCGTCTGAAATTTGTACTGGGACCACGCTGCGTCGAGCTGGTTAATTTCATGGAACCTGTTGAAAAGCAAATCTTATATAACTGTTGGTTTTCATAAAGCGGGATTTATATTTCGCCGAAAAAGTCACTTTCGTTCGGAGGGATTAAGTGAGTGTGTGTTTTGACAGGATGAATAAGTGAGGATTTTTTATTTGATGGTATTTGCACGGATAGTTTTTGGTTTCGGAATGTTTGTTAATGACTATAAATTGTAAGAAGTGATGTCTTAAAACGATAACAACACTTTTATAAAGTTTTATGACGGTTATAACTTGAGCATTTAACGTGTATAATGTCAGTATTTTTCAAGTGGTTTTAAGTATAAACTTTTTTTTTATTGCTTTTTAATTATTTTTTCGCTCTAGCCAGACCCCCATCTGTGGATACTTTTCGATCGTGGAGTAAATTATATAAAATTACGGTATTTTACTTGCGGTGTAGAATTTTTTTCGAACCTTTTTTTGTAATTATTTTTATGCGGCTCAGGCTCGTGGAAATTTAAAATTTTCTACAATGAAACAAAGCAATAGATTTGACAATTTTATTGTTATTTTTATAGTTATTGAATGATATTTTTATTTTCAAATTTAATAAAAGGTAATAAAAATTACATTACCCATTAAGGGCTGGAAAGGTTCGAAAAGGGAAATTACGATACATTAGGCAAAAAATGGTTCGGATGGTAATTGATTTACGATTAGCTTTTTTTTTTTCTTTTTTTGTTTTAATTTTGCTCGTTTTATTCAGACGATATCTCTGTGTACATACACGAGTGACAGGTTGTCATCATGTCAAACAATTAGACACGAATAGCAATTAAAAGTCACCTATCTATCGGCATCACCACGTTTGTAAAGTGGCGTTTTCGTCGTGTGCTCATGATCTTTGTGCAGCGCAAGGAAAAATTCCACACTTTCGACCTTGGGAGTTGGTGAAGGGAAAAGTTGAGATAATTAACTTTGCTGGGCTGCACCAGCCCACAAGGCTTTACCACTGATCTTGACGACCCCTCAGTTCTCCCTCTGGTTACATCCAAAATGGACCATGCTGTATTCATTTGCATTTTTGTCTGGACTTAGCCAACTGCAAAGCATGGCGTAGAATTTTGATTCCAACAAATTTTTTTTGTTACTTATAAAAAATTAAAGCAAGAAGAAGGAGAAGAAAAAATTGTACTTAATAATAGGACTTTTATTATTTATAGTGGTAATTTGCATTTTAAAATAATATTCACTTGTTTCTCTAAGACATGAATATTTAGTCTGGTTGCCTTTTGTGTCTCTTGGGTGTCTTAAATTCAACCGATAACCATCCCGAGGCCAAAATGGCGCAGAATTATGGCGGACTCCCATTGATGGCGGGGAAGTAGTTGGCATGGGAATTGTAAAATGAGCAAAAGTTGAGTAGATATATGATGAGAAAAGGGTTAAAATTAAAGTTGGACAAAATGTCAAATTTGCGGTTTGGTTTTGTGTGTGCGCTTTAGCTCTCTATTGGTTTCAAAGTGATGATTTGCGTGTACTTTTTCGTTATCCTTTTCCTTGTTTAATTTAAAAATTGAGAACGTGTGCAGTTCAGTCGCCTCTGATGATGTCAGTCATTGATTTGCAGTTGTGCACGCCAGGCAACTTAGTTTGTTTTCCTATAGACCCCAGGTTGGATGCTCTCAGCACACCTGAAATAGATTTTTGGCGCCTTGTTGTCATAGTTACCTCAAGTGCCAACAAAAAGATGGTGCACGTGGCCAGTTGGCACTAATTAGTCAGTCGTCACCACCTGGAGTGCAGGCCAGGCATCCAATGGAAAAAGGAAGTTGTACTTCTGTTTATAGCAAATTCCACTGAGCGCCCATTTTAGTCCGCGTTGCTATGGGGACCATCTTTTGTTTATTATTTGGCTGGAGGAAGAGATTTGAAAAAGTAAATAAATGTACGAGGGTTTGGGAAATATCCAAAAAAAAATTGTCAATTCTTTTTTAAAAATCTAATGACAGTGAGGAAATTTGTGTTTTTGTAGTATTTTTTTGTTTGTTTACAAAATCTAACGATAACGTGTGTGAAAAAGTTTCAATTTATTTATTTATTTTTAATTTGTATGTGAATTTTATGTTTGTGAATTATAGATAATTTCATTCTTCTTTTAGGTTGCGTTTTTACGTTTGTTCCACTTGTTTTTTCAAGGGGTAAAAGTACGGGCACATGGAAGTATTCTAAGCCATAAATTTTTGTGTGTTTAATAGTTTCCAAATTTGTCCTGATTAGTTAAATTTATAGTTTGTTGCAAGATTCAGCTTGGGCGAAAAAAAAAATTCTTTGGGTTTTCTATTTCCATCCATTTTGGGAGGTGTTCCGTTTGGCATGGCGTGAAACTATTTTTAAAAAATTTTACCCTGATTTGTTGAGTGAGATGACAAAATTGGAGACATGTTTTTACAAGGAATGTCAAGGAGAATTTATTATAAAATGACAAATTTTTTGATACAATTTAAATTAAAATGTAGAAATTGAAGTTAAATGCAACAAGGAGAGAGAAAAAAAAATGAATTGGAAAGATTAATGGGTTGAAATCATGAATCATTAGATGTTAAGCTTATCACTGAAGGAACTGACATGAACAGCAATTAAATGTGTTCATTTATGATAAATTTAATATATATATATATTTTTTTATGTGCATCAATTGAAATTACAGAGTTATTTTTATTTTCTTTCATTTATTTTTTCGAAATTTGAATCTCACAAAAATCTTTTCTACTGCAGCCATCTAGTGATAAAGGAGGATACTTTAAAATAAAAGTTTTGGCGGGAATGATTTAATATGGGTTTTTAACATATAAAATTATATGTTGGTGAAATAAAAAACGAAAAAATTAAATTTATATCGACATATTTCTTTTTCCTCCCTTAGGTAAGACATGTTTTCTTTGCTGAGGAATGAATGCAAGTTTTTTGCGGTTTTGGGGTTTGATTAAAGTTATTTTAAAAAAAATAATGGGGAAAAAAAGCTAATTTTTATAATCCTCATCGTGATGAGTTTAAAAAAAAAAATTATTACACTTGTAAGAATTTATTGTACCATATTTAAAAAAGTTTTTTTTTAAAAATGGACAAGATCTTACTCAGTTCAATCAATGTAATTAGAGGGTGCCACAATTGGAGTTTCTTCAGCTTAGTGAAGATGAAAGGTACATAGAAAAAAAAAGTTGATGGCTAATGTGCAGATGCCGAGTGAAATAGCCGACTTCAAGGTCGAACATTAATGGTAAGCATTAATGTTGAAGGCTATTCTTTTTTTGTTGTCGTAATTTTTTGTGTTAATAACCTGAAAGAGTTGTGCAAGTTGTTACTTAGAAAGGTTTGTTCTATTTGTATAAAGTTTTTTTCTTCTTTTCTTTTTTTGCCTTTTCCTAATAGAAGTTGTGATAGCGTTTGTGTTTGATGTGGAGTTTGCGCAGTTTGATAGCTATTCAGTGCCCCACCCTGCCCCTAAGCTATCAGCCCACCCTTCGGCACAAGTTGAAAATGGAAAATATAAAAGGCTCAGTGTGAACAAAAAGGAGGACCTCGATGTAACAAATTATACCTGCCGTTCCGTTTTATTATCACTTCGTTATTCAGAAGTTGTAAGATTTTTTTTTTACTTGAAATGAGCGGCTGCAACCCCGATACGGCACAATTGTATTGAAATTGAATGGAATGGCATTTTGTTGTAGGGAAAAGCGTCGCTCAGGAAATGTCGGACGGTGAAAATGGCCGAGTGATAAGAAACCCGTGGACGGTCCAAAGAGGGGAGGGAAAGGGACCCCGGCTTGACTCGGGGCTTGAATGTATCTGTCTCCGGAAATGCCCTTCCCCATAGGGATCCTGTCGCTGACCAATGCGATTACGCTTCTTTTTTTTTTCGTTTTATTCTTTTTTGTTTCAATTTTTTCGATGTTGAAGAAAAGAAAAACAGAACAACTGAAACCGATTTAAGTTTTGGCGTTCGTTTAGGTTTCTAATCGAGTTAAAGGTTGAGGTGTAATAGAAAAGGAAATGAGGGTATATAAAAGGGTAAAATTGGGGTGGACGATGGTCATTGCAGGGTCATTGAGAATCCCATCGAGTATTTTATGGTGGTACTTAGAAAGGGTTGAGTGTAATGGGAAAAGGGTGTCTTGATCCAATCACGGGGGAATCAAAAGTGAGTTTTGTCTTGATTTTTCTTATTCCTACAGTTGCGGATGGCAATTTTATTTATTTTGTTGTTTTCTTGTGTTAATTGGATATTGCTAATTACCCTTAATAACAATGAAAATAAAAATAATTTGTAATATAAGGGGAAATGGAATCCTGTTGTTAATTGGTAGTCTTAAGCTCATTGACTTGAGCTGCTAGTTCATCCAAGGATTAGAAGACGTCGTTTCGCTTTATCAGCTTCAAATTTATGATCTTTGTGTTTGAGATTGTGCCGAACGAGTGGATTAAATGAGAGAGCGAGAAATCCCTAAAATACACAAAATAAGAATCCAGCATTCGCTAACTCACGGCACGGCGAAGAGAAGCGGAGGAGGGTTAGAAGACGAGGGGAAAAGAGATTTTGTGTGCGCAGAACACATGCAGGTATGCTACGCAATTAGTGCATTCGTTAATGGCGAGGCATAGTTGGAATAATCTCATACTCGCACCCCGTGACCTTCCGGTCGGCGAAATTCGTCGTGTAATACGCGTGCGGGAGCTGCTTAAGTGGCCGTTACCTGGTCATGAAAGGGTTTTAGGGGTTTGATGTGAAGCAGAGTCGTGTTTGCAACCCGTGTTTTACTTTCGGTTGTAATGCGAATTCCATTCTGCTCGTTTCGCTTTGTGGTTGTGTTGTTGATGGTCAAGTTTTTGGACATTAGCTTCGGACACAATAGTGGACATGGGCTTGGAGTTGGATAAAATGACCTTTGGAATTGTTGGCATTGTTGGTGAATACCTTTTACAAGGGGAAATATCGTTCTGTATTATTTTTATGAGGGTGGTCATTGGCTCGCGTTAGTGGAATGCGTTCCAAGTGATTCTCTTTTGTTTTCTTCCCATATTTTTTTTTTTTGCGATGGGGAGTTTAAAATATGTTTTAATCTTCTTGGATGATGTGATCCGATTACCGAAATTACTCTGGTAATTTTAGAAGAGGACAAAAAAAAAGTTTCAATAAGCCGCTTTTTTATTTCTTTCTTTTTATTTTTTCAGTTTTTAATACTTCAGATAGCAAAGTTTTGTTTGTAGTCTCGGGTTGGCAGAGTCGAATGCTCTTTTGGCACAATTGGTCTCGCCACCATGTTGACTGGATTTTTTCCCTTCACTGGCGACTAATACGGTCAAATCCCCGTGCAATTTGTCACTGTCAAAGCCAAGTCAGGACAAAGTAAGGCCTGCATCGAAAATTGAAAACTAAGTCCTCGTCTGAGTTGGCCATCAGCTAGATGGTCTTGGGGGAGTTCTTTTTTTTCTTTTGGCTTTTTTTCTTTATTATTTCAACCTACACCATTTGACGTTTGTGTATCGACCTTGTACCTTCAATTCAATCTTTTTTTAGAAATGCTTTAAATGCTTCACACATATCAATGCAAATTACTGCCTGCACAAATGCATTTTGATATTTGTTTGATACATTTTAATAGTTATATTTTGAATTGTTTTGATGGAAATTAAATTTGCGTTACGATTCGTACATAAAAATCTAAGTTAGTTGGCAGATATTTACAATTGTAAGTTTATTGCTGAATAAAATACAGATAGGAAAGTTGGTTTTTAACTTGCTTGTAAGATAAACTTTTTTTTTTCTTTTTTCTTTTTTTCTTTGTGAAATTGAATGCTGTTTCCTTTAGTAGATGGTCATTGGCTATGTCATTGAATTTTTATGGCATCCAACAGATATGAGTTGGGCCAATGCCCACCCATTCCATTACATGGGAGATGGAGCAATCCATGAAGTCAGTTTTAACTTGTTTTATATATACTGGTCTTGCAGTTATATAAGCTTATATTTTTATACAGTCTTCGGACGACGCTTTTATAACCCTAACTCTTATTTGTTTGTTTTTTGTTCTGTTCTGTTGTGTGTTTTTTGTTAATAACTTTTAAAATGAATAGTGTGATGTGGAAGTGCAAGTTGAATAGTAATTATAGTGGATATGAATTTGCAGTACTACTTTGTTCAAAAGAAGAAGCAATTCATCATGACCAGCGGGTTGACATTTACCACGTACACAGGTGGCAGAAGTCCACTTCCTGCTGCAAAGTAGAGGTGTTGTTCTGTGGTGGGAGGTTGGTCGTGTTTCCACTTCTGATGGGATGCCATTAATAATTTTTGGCAAGAAAATTGTGTTGGGAAATTTATCATTTATGGCTAAGGGATCAAGTAATTTGTCCCTAGGTTCAACTTGAACATTATATTTAGGCTACTGCCGGATACCCCTATTACTTAATTTCCATGTGATTATTATACGAGGGAACAAATACTAGCTGAACATAAATTGATTTTAGATTACAAGATAACACAAGATGTACAGAAATGAAGGCGGCAATAAATAAAAATGTTTTGTAATGATAAAAAAAAAGAATTTATGCTGTTACGCCTGGTATGGCCGTGTTTAGGTTTCTTGTTTAACTAGTTTTACTAGTTATCAAGGAGATTCCTTAGCCCGAAAAAGGCTCGCATGTTTTTCGGCGTGGAATGGAAGAAAGTTGTGTGTCATTTGACGACTCGGCTTTTGAATTTGAACAATTGCTTTAATAATGCACCGTTTGCCATTATGCCGAGGAGCAACACGAAGCCCCTATACAGTTATTATAAAAGAGGCAATTATTGCAGACTCGATTTAATTTCAATTTTCACACGCTGCATTTTATGGTGTCATCATTCGAGATGTTAAAGCGCCATTTGCATGCGAGTTTAATCCTCATCCAGACCACTTTGTGTTGGTTAAACTTACAATTAGTCCTGACTATAAGAGTCCAACGACTTGAGCCTCTTTTCCCCACTTAATCCTAAAGACGCATTTTGAGTGATGGTTAAGCTCTTCCCCTCGATAAAAGTCTGAGATTGTCAACCTCTTTCCACACAGCGCCAGCTTTTAGCTCTCTCTACCTTTGTAATTCTCTTCCATTTTTCTGGTTTTACTCACATTCTGCTGTCTTTATTATTATGACTGTTGCGATGAAAGAATCAATAGTGATTGGTGTTTGATAAGAGAAATGAGTCTGACTTGTTTTCATGTGACTTGAAGGGGGACCGTAAATGGTAGACGAGACATGCCATTTTGTTTTATGCTCACGCCAAATTTACGGGATCCTTTTAGCTCTTAGATTTTCTTTTATTTCATAGATTGATTTTCATATAACGGAAGTGCGTTTTTCCAGTTTTACAAATCAATGCTAGATTCAGCAACGCGTGTTCTTATTTTACCTTTAAAATCAGGTTTCGAGTGAATTTAAACTGTACGACAGATGGTCATCAATTGATTCATTTTTTTTTTTTTTTTGGTCTTTTCTTTTTATATTGTTCTCTATTCATCCTTAAGTAACTTAAACTCTATTTTACTTGTGCATTCAACAATGTTGCCGTAATGAGAATGACAGGTGTTGTGTTTGTGGTCCGTTGAATCCAAAGCAGCTTAGGAGTTGACTTTTCCCCTCTTTTCCCTGCATAAAGACAAACTCGTGCAGGATTTGTGGTGCTGTGTGGTCTTTTAGCACAAAGTCTTTCTCCCCCGAATTTCAAGAGAACTTTTAACTTCTCGGACCGTCTTTTCACGGTCCTGCCTTCTTTTTTGCGACCCCCATAATCGCATCGGGGAGGGAGGGGGACTTAGAAGAGGGGAAACGACGAGCTTGACCTCATTCCATCAGCTCCTCCTTGCTCAGGGTTCTTTCTAAAGTTCTCCAGGGAAGAGGGAAAGAGAAAATTCAACAAAACTGGGGAAAACAATGAAAACTAAAGGGTTAACCGGTGAGTTTATAGTTGGGATTTATTTTAGAATTTAGTTTTAGAAAAATAATTTTATTTATTCGTTTATTTTCTACCTTCTTTGCAGCGTTGATTGCTTTGGGGTTTTATTACACTCCTTGCAGACTGCTTTAAAAAGATGCTATTTCGAACTATGGTAGTTGCACTCAGGATCATGCGCAATGCGTGTGTTGGACAAAGTTTGCTGATGGGATTTGGTTGACGCGTGTTTTTCTATTGGCGGATTCGTGAACGTCCATCTTTGTGGGCGACCAATATCCGGTTTCGTAACAGAAAGCGAGGCACGATGTAGAGACTGCCTTTCAACTCGTTCAAGGGGGCGCGTGGGCGTGGCAAGATGCGAAGGCGGAGGATTAAAAGCGATGGTGGTGGGCTTTTTTTTTTTTTTTTTTTTTTTTTTTTGGTATTCGTTCCTTGTTCGTAGGCGTCTGTTGTTTTTGTCTCGCGTTTTATTAAGTGATGGGAAAAGAGCACTCAAGCGTTGCTCTTGCGCGTTCCTTGCTTCGCTCCCCTGGTGTGTTTTATGGGCTCCACTTCTTTTTCACAGTTGTTTGCCTTGGAGATGTCGCGTGTAAAAGAGTTTGGAGGATTTTTGTCTTTTTCATTACATTTCATTAGGAATTGTTTTCCACTCAGAAGCTGGATTTTTGTCGGGGAGGATTTAATTTTAAAAACAAAATTGTTTTAGGGAGATATAAATTTTTTAAAATATTTATCTAATTAGTTGATGTAAACAGACCACGCGTGGCGCTTTTAGATGAGAAATTGGACAGTATCGAACCCACTAATTTCTTTATTTTTTTTTAGAAATCGTAAATGTTTCACGATAGTTCTTATTTATTTTGTTGAAAAAGGATGAGAATTTTTTTGCTACGGGCATTGATTACATTATTTTTTTCTTGTTCACATTTTTCCATTAAGTTAGGATGATGGAGTGAAGCTTGATTGATGCGAGGGTAAAGCATGGTAAAGTAGGATTTGGGTTCCGACAGTTGTAATGGGGACGAATGGGGGTTAGGCGTCGCTATCCTGCTGGGTTCCTTCCTATCACGCAAATGGGGAGAAAATTCTCTAGAAAACAGTTCCAAAATTGTCTTTTCCACAATCAAAACTATCCTTTTTACATACATTTTATTTACAAAGTAAAGTTAGTTAATGATCAATTGATTTTACTTTTATTTTTATTATCTTTTTATGATGCAGGGTAAATTCATTCACTTGATAAATTATTCAATTTGGAATTGGCAGTCTTTTTTAATGTTAATGTTTATTGTGATAGTATTTTTTCTACTATCGAAGATTATACACCCCATAAAACATTGAGGAATTCACAAAATCCGGCTTTTACTAATGCTGCGCCATTTAGAGATTAACTTTTCCACCCTCTTCAAATTCCCTTTACTCCCGTTCGTTTAATATTCTAGAATGAAACTTTTCGGCCTTTACAAAGTTATTTTTCTATACATTTATATAAAGTGCGGTAAGTGTTCCGTCATTGATGTTTTTTTCAACCCTCAATTGACAGCTCAAAGTGAGTTTCACTGCACCATCTTCTGTGGACCTTCAATGCCATTTGCGAAAATAATATTACAGGGAGGTTGAAGGCCCCATTGCTGCTGGCACCACGCCACACATAAGCATTAAAGTTGCATTGAATAATTTTAAGGTTTAGTTGGAATTCAATCAGGAAAACAGTCAACTAATACGATAAAAAGAAATAACAGTTTGTGGTGAAATTAATTTTTTGATTGGTCGAGTTTGCTGCATCGAAGAGGGAGCAACGTGAAATGGAATTGAAGAAGAGGGAATTTTTATTTTTTATGGTTTATGAATAAATTAGTCGGATCGAGTGTGTTACAGTTCTTAAGTTGATTATTTTTGGGGGAAGTTTAGAGGAAACTGCAAAAAAAAGTGCGCATGGAAAATAAAATGAGTTTGGAAAAGTTGAGTATGGAAATTAAATTTTAAAACGATTTTCAAAATTGAAAGCGGGAGGAGGGGGAGAAGGAAATTTAATGTAATCGACGCCATTTTTCACGCATTTGACTTTGCATGAAATGAATTGATGTCCATTTTGCATGTTTTAGATGTTCAAATTCGTCACGCGGATCGATACTTTATTATTGATTGGGGAGAGTGTGTACTTGATGGAGTACATCAGTGACGTGCCCCTTCCGCTGCCGTCCCGCCTCCTCCCTCCCATCAGTCTAAGCAGCGATGTGTGTATCGAGGATGCTCCATTACTTTGACAGCATCCACTCAACTCATGTCACCTGCAATATAGGATGATAGGGATATTGACCTGACTCCCCCCTTATTTTTAATAAGAAAAGGCTTGAATTTGTTGACAATTTTAATGGACTGAGAGTTTAATAAAAGACTGGATTATTGCAGCTCGAAGAGTTGAGTAGGTCAAATATAAACAGAAGAAGGTCGAACATTACGAATATAATCTCATATGAAATTTTGGTATAAAAGTGTATGCGATTGAGTTGTTTTGAATTATCATTATTATTATTATTATAAAATTTAGATTATGCAAAAACTTTTTCAATGTTTTTAGGAAATGCCAAACTGAATAATTTACAAGCTAGAATAGACATGAAGGAATGTTAGTTGTTGATTGAGATTTGTGTCTCTTGTTTGTTGATGGCCACTCCACCAATAGCGGAAGCAATAAAAAAAAGGAACGGGGGAGGTCGAGGATACATCCATTGGCCACTTTTTTTTTGTTCTAGGCCTAGGAGGGTTAGGGTTTAGTCTTAGGGCACAAATGACCATGACCACCCTCGGTTTGAAGAAAGCAGTAGCAGTGAGAGATGGAAAGTTGGGCTGTATGTCGAGGTCCACTGCAGGAGGGTTGTGTGTAGGCCAGTAGGGTTGATGAATGGCCTGTCTGGACGAAGGGGGTGGAAAGCCATGCACCCAAGCATTTCATTTCAGAGGGCAGAGATTGTAAACAAATAAATTGTTAGCACGAGATTCGTGGAGCCCATTCATTTCTCTTCTCTATCTTCCATATCCGCCATTTGCGAAGGAGAAAACGGGAGGTGGTCAGGAAAAGAGAAGTTGCATACAGAAAGAATGTTCAGCTCTCGGAGCGATTTATAGCTTGTTACAACTCGTGTTGTTTGGGAAAAAAATTGGTATTGTGGCAGTTTGATGAGTGACGGGAAATGAGGTCGTTTATTTTATTGCTAAAAAAAATTACTTTTTTTTTCTTCGTCTTGGCGAAGTTCTTTATTAGTTTGGCTTTTGCATGTTTTATGTAAGTTTGGAGTTGGGTAAACATTGAGATTGCTATATTTTTGTGTATGTTTCAAGTTGTAATTGATTGTTTTCTGATAAAAAGAATCGATTTGGCTTCTCATTTTTTTTAAATTATTTATTATTTGCTGGGGCGGTCGAGTCGGTATAGTGGACTTGTACATAAACATGCGGCGTGACGAGAGAAGCAATAACTGTCACCTGAAGAGAAGGGGGTGGACTGTTGTTTGTCGAGGTGGGAGTCATATCTGTCGAGCGTGGCCTTTAATTCAATCGCTACAGACTCGCAACTATATTAAAAGACTATCTCGATGTCCGTGACAGGAGACCACAACTTTTCTCCCCTCTTCTTTTCATTCTGAGTTTATGATAGCTAGCTACTCCACCCTCGCTCTCATCCTGCTCCTTATCAGTTTGGGAAATATTTCTGTCCTTTTTATTTTTATACCTTCCGTGTACATTAGTTTGGTGCGTTTAAACAAAGTTGGGAGCCTGTAATTGTGTTTGAAAAGCGAGAGAAAGAAGGGAGATTATTTTGTGTAAGTGTGTTTTAGGTGTACATCAAGAGTGCGGTGCGCCGTGCCGTTTGAAGCCGATGCCAGATGCAGAGGAGAAGTAGAGATAAGTGGAGTGAACAGCTGTCTACATATTTGTTCGGCAATATCCACTCCCAACTGCCTACCCTTGCTGCTCATCCTTGATTGAACCCGAGAGAGATGAGCACAAGCCAGCTCGACGATAAAGACGACTGTCATATTTATCGGGCACTCCATTAATCCCCCTGTTTGCACACGCCCACCTTCCTTACGCAACCCGGCTGATGAGAAGGGTGGTTGCCATGGTAGCTGATCCGTTTCCTTACCCAACTCATCGAGCAGGTAAATTAATCAAAGTTTGAGAAATAAGAGACAAGTCACCTTTGATCAAGCCCCGTTGTTTGTGATGCGTGGTTGGGCTTCACCGCGGTGCGCAAGTGCCGCGAGGGAAAGCACACGGCGTAGGCGGAGCTTTTTGCAGCGCAGGGAAATCTGCGGCTCGTGTTTTTGTGTTTGTATCTGTTTGTGATCAGTCGTTTTCGTTTTTTGTTCGCTCGATTAGCGAAGGGAAGTTGCCTCTGGAGGTTTCCCCACTGACAGGAAATGGACGGAGTGAGCCATGAGACGATTCTACGCTCAAGGATTTGGACCCCGTAATTACTCGTTCAGACCCCGACTGTGATGTGGAGGAGTAGACTCGTGGAAAATGGGGAATGCATGGGGTTGATGACTACTTACCACTGGTCCGTCTGTTTTGGACAAATCATTAATTCGGCACGATGCAAGGAGGAGGAAAAAACCGGGATAGATTTTTTTTGTTTCTAATGACAAACGAAGGTTGAAAATGATCAAGATTAATGTAATTTTACTCGATTGTGACTTTTAACCCTTTTCGAGTAAACGTTCCACTTTTCGTGCAATCGGAGGGGTTGATTGAATTTGGCAGCTTTGATGGAAATCCATGGGCCAACAAATTGAAGGCGGGTTTAGTCACCGGTTGCCAATTTGCATCTATTTAGTCGCTGCATTTCCCCAGTTGCAAGTTAAAGGGGTGAAGTTGATGGATTTATTTACAACTTTGATGTCGCTTGATTGCTTATACTTGTCTGTGAAATTCTGAGTTAATGCAGGGAAGTTATAAACGCCGAGACACTTTTTCCTCATTATTCTGTATGACTGGATCGAAATGAGGAAATTACCTGTGTAACCCGATTGACAGACCCCCCCGCACAGGAAATGAGGCTAATTTTATAAGGCTGACTTTTCCAATAAGTACCGTGAAGATTTCCTTTCTTGATATTGATGAAGATAATTCAGTTTCCAAAACAGTAATTGCTGATTTGTTTTTATTTAAAAGGAAAAAATATGTTCGATGGAATGAAACAAGTTAAATGAATGATATATCTGTATATATTATGCAGGTGAGAGAAATCTGTCAAAGGAGGTTTTTTTTCTTTTTCTCCCCTGTGTAGTATAGCAATAACCAATTCGGTTGCACCAGGTTTTTTCCCAGTCATCACCATCCATCTTAAGAGGAGGAGGGCAAACAGGTTAATGATGAGGGAGAGTAAGAGAATGAAAGGAAAGGAAACATCAATTAGCACCTGGCCAGTCTCTGCCGGTTGTAGATGTACTTTCATCTATATTTGTTTACCTGTGGCTAAATCAGTGGTTCCCCACTTTTGATAGCTTCATACATCACTATTGGATTCTTCGTAGAACAATAGGTTTTGACGTTCGGAGTTAACGAAAATCGATTTGCAGTTAATTTTTACTCCGATTTTAATTTATAATTTAATATTTTAATTTAGCTAAGTGCACATTTGTTCACATCGATATAATACACCGCTTTGAAATTGGATTTTTGAAAATGTATAAAAATAATACATTTTCGTGCATCTAACCGGCCCTTTGGGTGCCATAACTTTAAGTAGCCCTTTGTCCATATTTGGACATTCATCTACGGTTGTGTCCCAAGGGATGATCGAGTTCCATAAAAGAGAGAGAAAGAAAGTGAAAAAGGAGAAACCCTACTTTTTTTTTTGTCTTTTCATCCACCTGTGCACGTTTTAATTTGATGCCAGTAGGGGTTGTGGCAGGTCGTGGCCAGGGGTTTGGTCTTCGGGGAGCCATCTTGACTTGGTATAGAGGTCTGGGGCGGCTGGGAGTCAATCAGCAGCGAAGTGTGCGCAGAATGTTAACTCTCACATGTTTTCTTCTTTTTTCTTGTTTTCAATCAGAACTTTTCTTCTTACGGTTTGTTGTGTGAAAGGCTCGGTTTGGGTGAATGAAGACGAGATTGCTGATTGTGTAAATGCAATTTGTGTTTGGGGTGAAAGGAAAGGTGAGAGAAAGGGTTGAACTGCGTGCTGAGGACACAAAGGATACTGGGATTAAAATATCCGAACACAACACAGAACCGGGCATTTGTGCAAATTGCATTACATATTAAGTGACCTCGTTGCAGTGAAAATAAAAGAAATTATTTGATATGACGGCTTTGTTGTAAGGAGGAGAATGCATAAATGCACCTCTTGGTGTCCAGGTTCTTTTGTTTGCAACGCGGCCAATGAAAAGAGTAAATTGGGCAGCGGTTAGGTGATTTATACGGAGGTGTTAAAGAAGTAGATTTTTCTAGTAATTACGATATGTGGTGATTATTTTAATGGCATCCATTTGAGCCGTCACACCTTTAATAATTCGAGTTTGATGATGAGATTGGCGTGGCACAATTGGCGACACCTGTAGCTGCAGCTAGTGAGACGCGCTTCGTTTCGTCGTGGTGAGCTCATTAAAAGCTGGACGCTCGATGTGTTTATTGTAATTAAAATGCCATCAGACGCCATTTTCGCGTCTTTTATTGCCAAGCTTCTCAGTGAACGACCTCAGTATCGCTCAAAGTGCACTGCAATAGCAGAAGCAATTGCGAGTGAACCAAGGCGCAGGTTGAGAGAATGGAGGTGGAGGGCGGTGCACGCCGTTTAGTCCTTGTCCCCCCGTCAACCCTAAGGGCAAGCGGAATTAGATTTTAGTCGGTGGATTCTGCACAGTTTGTTTAGTGCTTGCAAAGAAAAGTGCAAGTCATCAACAGATCATTTAGGAGGGCACATGAAAATGGATAAAGCCTCTGGGTTACATTGATCCACGAGTCCAGATGCGTCGTGGAGGGAAAAAATGCAGACATTTTTTCCTTTGTCACTTGAATTGAAGGTTTTCGTGAAAGGTTTAGGGAAAAAGTGATAAAGGATGAGGCCCTTTTTTGTTGTTGTTGGCGTAAATTTGGTATTGTGTAACTATTGATTCGTCATCGATAGGAGAGAATTTGACCACTGCCCACTTGAGTGTGAAGATCCTCCTCTTTCCCCTCAACCGCAGGCTATCTGAGATGAGATGAGACCGCAAGATGACGTGAAGGGACTTGGGTCTATCTCCCAAGAGTGGAAGACGCGCAGCCCTTCCTTAATGAGAGCGGGGGCGGCCGCGGGGCGGCAGCCACCGTGATGGTGGCGCTGCAAATCGACGCTAAATTAATTTGGCACACCAATTGGGGGGCGACGTGGGGCCTCATCTTGTGCCAATTACAGTGGCAACACATGACAGCCCATAGCAATCTTCTTTTGCACAAAGAAACTTGTTTGGGCGTCTGAAATTTCCAAATCGGAAAACAAGTTAGAGCAAAGGGCGAATTTTTATTATTATTGTTTTCTATATTTTCCCGTTTTTCGTGTCGACGTATGTCAGTGGGAGGAAGTTAGAGGGACATCGGGCACCGGAAGAAGACAATAAAAATATTTGGAATCAATAAAATATTTTTTTTCCTGGTTTGGTTTACTGTTTTTTTTTTTCTCCTTTCGTTTTTGCTTTGCTTACCGTTACTTTTATTGCCGACAGTTTTATGGTTTTCAGTTCAAAATTAGATTTATAACATGAAGTAAAAAATTGGAATAATAATTTGTTGGTTGTAAATAATAGTTAGTTGCAAGTTGTCATTTTGTGGAGAATATGATGGGTTTTGTGGCTGAGGTTGGAAAAGGCACGACGCCATTATTTCATTTGGCGCGCTGCTCGTTTCCCTGGGGTTTGTCTCTGCTTTCCCTCTTTCTCTACCTGGCTATAGCATTGATTAATTTGGCGCAAATGGCCGCAACAAGACAATGCACTTATTCTATTTGGCCTCTGGTTGGGACCAGGGGCCAGACACTGCTCTCCAGCCGCAGGAAATGAAACGCAAGACGCTGGAGGAGGGTGAGAGGATGATGTTGATGCTCGAGTTGAGTCACGGTTTGCCAACCGTGGATTAAGTTTTGCGTGGGAATTCAGTTATAGATTGTGATTGGATTCGAATTTCGTCTCTTGATAAAAATAGAATGAAATAAAACTCTGGATGGAGCAAGGATAAAAGTTTAGGAGGAAAAGTTGGGATTAATTATACCTATCTAAATTATCAGCTTCCCCCCTTCTATCAGTTGTTTGTTTTTCCTGCTGCGTTTCCGACACAACTTCCGGCCTGAATTTGATTAATTTGTTCTGTGGGATTTGGCAGCTGCATGAACTAAACATTTGTTCTAGTCAATATTGATTATCAGTTTATTCAAACCAACCGTTTGCATTATTGTTTGGGTTGTTGGTGTATCGACCACTTCGATGTGACTCCGCGGCGGCAATTGTTTTCTTTTACCGATTTTAATGCGGTGCAAGCCTATTACTGGTTCCCGCTGCACAATAAACTCGAATCGGCGCCGCGGTAGTCTAAATCAACATATTCTTTGTCGTTTTCGGCAACGACGGGTAATCGGAGCGATACGATATCTCGGTGCGGCAATTTTTTGAGTTTTTGAACCAAAAGAAAGAATTTTTTATCAATGACCTTCTACTTAATGCGGAAAAAGGGCCTCTCTTCGTTGGGGGTGGAGCGGGAGGAAAACTGGCCTATTTCACTCGTAATGAGTTTTGTTGATAGAGGAGGGGTTGGCATCCATCATTTACCCCTACACCTCCCTTCTTCCCCTTTCGCATTTATTTGAGTTTATCTGATTTCATCCACCTTCCCGCACTGCTGGCTGACACACTGTTGCATAGATGTATTTAATAGGGTGTGTGTATAGAGTAATCTTTTTTTCTTGAGCAATTGGATTAGATATTCATGACTCCACCCTCCCCTAAGGGCTATTGGAAAAGAAATGGCAAAAATAAAAATGTGGGACAATTTGATAAGGTGTTATTGATTTTTAATTAAATTTCCATTAAGATCCATTATGGATCGGATTCCAAGCGGCGCCGGGATGCGATGGTAGGAGGTCTGCGAAAGGAGGGGGAGTTAAATATCAGCCCATTGTTCATGTGTTGGGCTTAATTGTATTTTAATTTTAAGTGAGAGAGATAGATGTCGCCTCGAGGTTCACCAGATGACACCTCAAGATGTGAAGGATGTAATTTAAGGGCATGGAAAAAAGGAAATTTTTGGGTTTTTCTTCTCAAGTGGGAAAAGGGGGAATGGCCTTAAAGGCGTTTTAGAAAAATGGGTTCTGTCTTAAGGGTATTGGGAAAGAAAGAAGAAAGAGCTTTTAAGATTTTTTTTTTTGAAAAATTGTCAAATGAGAAGAAAAATTGTGCTATTTTACTTGTTGTTTGTCAAATTGTGACGTCATGTTAGTGACCTGATTTGATACATCGAATAGTGAGTCATGTGTCCATCTCTTTCTCTTCCCTATTCCCCAAACCTCCTCCACCTCCCAACTCCTGACTCCCCGTTATGAATAAATCATCTTGGTATGGTGCCTGCGAGAGCCGTTTTCTAGTGTATTAGCTTTTATTCAATAAGCGTGTCTGTGGGCTTATATGGGCTTGTCACTCACCGTGTCCTACATGCGTCAAAGGGGTGGGCTGCATTTCTCAAATAAATAAAAAAAAAGAAGCGAGAACTCTTTGAACACCAAAGATTAGATCACATCACGTTCTTGGCGGACACGGTTGTATGAAAATATAAATAAATCGATGCGGTCTCTGGAGGGAAAAAAATGTAAATATTTTTGTAATGTAAATATCTACTTCTTCATCTACGTCAGCCGGTATCTGAAATGGAAAACGTGCAATGCCTTTGACAGGTGGTCATCAATTAGGTGTTCCTCGGTCCGTAGTCGTTGTACCAACTGCTTCTTTTTGGCTCTGCGTCTCTATCGACGGCCAATCTCTCTTTCCTTTCCCCCCTCCCCCCTCGCTCGTGTCCATCCCCTCCCTTCATCGATAACGCCCCCATCACCTTCCTTTTTCTACTTCCACCTTTTCTATGTCTGATGAATGACGGCCTGTCGCCCGGAGAATCACATTGGCCTTCTTCCGAATTCAGTCGACATAATCTATTAGAAAGAGTGGGAAAGATACAACGCACTGTTGCCAAGGATACTCGGCGTGTCATTAACACGTTGGGTTTTTTTTTGTTGTTGTTGGAGTGAATAGAAGGGGGAAAAGCCAAAATTTTGTGGTCGATTTGTGTTGTGTTTTATTTTTTGTCGCTGGTGTTTTAATTTATTTTTTTTCTTTGTTTGTTTCTAGGTGATGCAAGTGTGGGCTCTGGCGATGGAACGGGGGAAGACGAGGACGAGGAGAGGAGCAAGAAAAGACAAAAGAAACGAGGCATCTTTCCTAAAGTAGCCACCAACATCATGAGGGCGTGGCTCTTCCAGCATTTAACGGTAAATTTGATTTTTATTTAATTTGATTTATTTTAATTTTAATTTATGGAAATGTAGACGGGGAATATTTTTTTTTATGTATGAAGTCAATGGTGTTATAATGCTTTTTTTTAAGTATTCAAAAGTGCAAAGAGGATTGTGGAATTGGAGAAGGGCGGGGGTGTGTTCAGCGTCCCGCTCTCGTGTCGCTGCCATTAATTCAGTGACCCTGTGCCACTGAGTCTGCGTGTATTTTTTTTTTCTTTGCTGGTGATGGATGGCGTTGAGGCGATCAGTGATGGATTAGCGGAAGGGGGAGGAAGGAGTTGGCCTCTAGGGGACCCTCTGATTGCCGCTCGCGCGTAGTCCGTGAGGGGGCGGGTTCTAGAACAAGTGGAGTGCACCTCACTGACTGTCAGATTGCAGGAGATGGGAAAATGACCGTCCAAAGTGGCCGTTTGGAATTTTGGGAATCAAAAAGATTTTTCTCGTTATTATTTGCTGTTAAAGGGGAAATACTTATTATTTTCATTTTATTCGAGGATGTTTCGACATGGAAATCGGAAGTAGGGGGGTGGGGAATGGCACATGCTCAGCGGGTGAAATTTGAGGATATGGGGCGGTGTGGCAAGGCTGTTGGTGCCAAATGTCGCTTAGTGTTTCTCAAAATTAATGGAATTGAAGCTAACGCGCATGCGCCCCATGGCATCTGCGTTCGTGCTTGCGGCTGCGTCTCTGCCTTGATTCATGGCTGGCCCTGCGCGCAGCGCTTTCAACCCTTTTGGTCCCGGTAACAGCTGAACGTCCTTATTCTGAATTTAATAGTGTGAAAAAAAATATCGACGACGGAAAAAGTTGTAAATGAGTAATGAGGTTTTCTGAGTATACGAAGAACATTTTTTTTATATTCAATATACACAAAGGGATTTGCAAGCGTTCGCGTAACGTAATACGCCCTCGACACCTTGGTGGGTAGCTTGTCGGTACGGTCTCTCTACACAGTTGAGGGCAGATGTCGATTAGAAATGGATCCGACGCGCTCAATCTCCCGTGGGATGTCATGAAACGAGTGGACTGAGTGTTGTGTTGCACGTTTGCTTCACTACTCCGTTTTATAAAGTTTTTAGATTATAAAAATGGAATAAATGGAGGGCGGTCCAATTTGAAAAATGGTCAAGTTTCATGGAAAATAAATTTTTTTTTTTTATTTGGTTTTATTTTAGAAATAATCCAAATAATTGTAATGGATTTAAAATGAATTAGTTTCTTTTTCTTTATAAAACTCCGCCCTGAGTTGGGCTTTCGTGTGCACTCATTTATTTAATGCTTGCCACAATTTTGGTAATGCAATGCAAATTTTTTTGTTTGTTTTTTTAAAGACAAATCTTTTTAGAAACGTACATTTACTTTTATTAAAAACATAATATTCGTATATGTACGACTGCGATCTAGTATTGGATTTAAAACGGTTGCAGCGAATAGCAATTAATAGGCGTGGGAGACGCCCTAATTGTACTATGCTGTGGCCACAAGACCGACAGAGGCCATGCCATACAAAACGGTTCAAACTGGTTTGCAGTATCATGATTAAGATTTAAATGTTATTTGTTATTTTTTATATCCAGGAAAAATATTTTGTATTTTTAAATATAGTTTGTGTGGAGGTGCTGTGGAATAGTGTAGGTTGGTGGCGCATGCGCTTTAGTGTCGTGTGTTTGTGGGCATAAGGCATAGTTGAAATTTATTTGCTCATAAAATTGTGTTTATGGAGAATGTTAGAAAGCAGGGAGAAAAGGAGAAACAGCACCATCTCTCGAGGTGCCGGTGCGTGGGGAGAGCAGATGGAAAAAGAGGAAGGGAAATATTCTCCGGGGATCATTAGGGGAAATTGAAAAAGAGTTGAAATGCTTTAAACTTGTCGTATCGTTGCATGTCCATTTTGTCACGAGACAGTTTGAAGTGTTGTGTATAGGAAAGGAGTAAAAGGAGAGTGAAATATCGCGTTCGCTCTCTTTCTCGCCTAAGATGTGTCCAGAAAAACACAAATGCGAGCGGTGACTTCTTTGAAGGATTAGTTGAAAACAATTTGAATCACCAACGTGACACTTTTTGGAAATGAAGTTACAAACAAACACTAGTGAAGCATTAAATTATGTCCCCTCTTTTCCTCTTTTGCCCCCATTTTTTGTAAACACTTCGCCCAGCGGGCAAATGGCAATCACATTTTCACCATAAGCCCATAATGTGAAGTTGAGTGTTGGAATCAAGTAGCTTATATTTATATAATAAAAATATAAAATGGAAAAAATGGAAGGTGAGGGACTAGACTGTGGGTGTAGGAAGGCCATCTCTTTTTTTTCCCCCCTTGTGAAATGACTTGGGCTCATTTTTTTTCTCGTGCCTCGCCTGGGACTCTGAGATAAGTACCACGAGCAGTGTATGCGGTGCGAGGGCTGACAGTTTTCTAAGCTGACTGTTAGTGTACATTCTATTCTCTCCCCCATTGCTCGTGTGACAAATCCAAAATGGTGGATTTTTTCCCCCTCCTTATTTTACTCAAATTTGTGCCATTGAGCATGCGCAATTAGAAATGTGTGTATGTATATGGAAGAAGGGGAGAGTTTGTTGCTGTTTCCCGCCAATTTCCACCCGTGGAGAGAGATGAGTGCAGAGACATTTCCCGTCCCCTCTTATACCACCATCAACCCACTCCTCCCACCTCCCCCTTCCAACCTAACTCAGCTCTTACTCTTCCATTTCTTTTTTCCATTCCCACTTTGCCACTCACTCCCACCCTCTTTCTCCACTATTCACCCTCGTCTTTCTCTCACAGTCATAACGTTAATATGAAAATTCAACTCTCTCCACACGGCATAATGTTTAAAAGTGTGGCTTCGCCTCTCAACCCCCAGAGCGGCTGCACTCCTCTACTCCTTAACGCTTTCCTCTTTTCCTTCTATCGTATCATAAAATTAACCCAAGCTGAAAAAAGTGGCACATGCATTTTAAATGAACATAACATGCACACAACCATTCTTTTTCTCAACATTTGCACTAATTTTTTCCCTTTTTATTCACCCCTTTATTTGTTGACTTGGAAAATTTTATTGGCAATGAAATTTTTCTTTTCAACTTACGGAACCCCACATTGTTTGTTGAATATGTTACATGATATGAATATTTGCACTTTAGTCTTTTCTCCTCTTATCCTTTTCTTTAACTTTAATTTTTTTAAATTTTTTTTTTTTACTTTTTACTTTATCGTTTTAAACATTGAGAAATGAGTGTGGGTGGGCGGGACACCTGCTTCGGCATTCTTCACCCCCACTACTTTATCCCCTGACCACCTCCCCATCCTTCCTGTCTTCTGAACATGTCAGGTCAGTTTTTGATGCTGACCAGAGCTGCTCCTTTCCCTCGGATCCCAATGACAGCAGGCGCCTGGATTTATGGCGCCTGTCCACGGTCATAACTCACTTGGGGGTGAAATAGGGTGGAGATCATCTTCCATCCCCGTATCTAGGGGTTAGAGCTTGGAGAAGAGAGTTCTCTGTATATAGACTCGAATAAAAAAATAAGGATGAGTGTCGTTTCTGCTGATGGATTTTTTTTTTTTTCTATCTGGAATTATTTTGTGTGTAATTTATGTGCGTGTTGATGGGGCAGATAGGATAGTGGAAGGTGTTGTTTATGGATGTCGTACCGTATTTGGAAATAAATGTTGTCGAAAGTTATTTCTGATTTGATTAATTTTATCGAGAAAAATTTTTTTCTAATATTTTTTTTTTTATTATTTAATATTTAAATCGCAATCCAGATGGTTTTAAGAGGGTTGAAAAATTTATAATTGATTGTGTAGTTGTGCGTGTGGCGGGCTATAATTCAAAAGAGTTCGCCATGCAGCGATGGGCGATGAATATTTAATATCTCATCAGTCAAATGGCTTTTTCTCTTTTTGGACCTAACTTTCTCGCTTCCGTCTGATTGCAGAACAATTGTTGTGAGTAGAATGAGATATGCTGGGACTAAAAGGGGTAAAGGCGCCTCGCGTCTGCTCTGGGAATATGGTTACCGTGGCAACCGAGACAGCAGCTTCATCTTGAGGCTCCATCTCATCCATCATCAGTGCAGAGAGAGAGATAGGGACGAGGATCTATGGACAGCTCTCCTCGTATCCACCCTCGCATTTTTTTCTGTTTTTATTTCACTTTTTTCTCCTCCTTCTTTCAATATTTTTTTGTAAATTTCTCTTTAGGGCGGGTCTTGGGATGGTGTTCAAGTTTCAATAAAAAGATGTTTTTGCCGACCATTTCCTGCTAGTCAATTGATTTTATGTTTGTATTTCCATCCCTATTGGCATTCCATATCTGTTGATCCTGTTTTGCATCGATGCGCTAAAGGCAAGCCTCATTACCAGCTCGATGTTTGTCCGTAGCAAGTGGTTGCTGTTGTTTATAACGAGGGTCGAGTCTCTGCGCCCTCTCTTGACACCTGCACATCCACCTTTTCCCCTCTTCTCTAGTCCCTTCTATCTTGGAAGGGAGAAGGAGGTCGGCTTGGGAAAGTCGTTCACGCATGCGCTCCATGAATACACAATGGACCTTGGCCGAATCGACGCCTGAGTCCATTTGGAGTGTGACGGCTATTTTCTATTTTTGATTGGGCGGGGGTATTGTGACCGGTCATCGACACTCGCGGCCCCACTGGGAGTGTAGGGAGTTGCGTTTCTCTGAAGATTACCAGAGTGGTGGACCGGAAGCTAGGGAAAGGAGTTTTATTTTTTTTATGGTTCTGGAACGTTGGGGCGAGTTGGTGTTTGTTGGTTTTTGATCGATCTCACCCTTCCGCTTCTCATTTGAAATTTATAGATGTAAATTTGAATAGTAAATCACAGACGTCTCGTGTTTGCTTTTATGTCGTTTGAATTCGAAAAAGAAGGCGTAAAAATGGTGTCTTTGGGTGTGTTTCACGCGATGAATTTGGTGGGCTCAAAGAGTTTCTATCCGAGCTGGTTGTTCGATCGAGCGCGCCTGTCTATCAAGCGCCGGCTGCCCGCCCCGTTCGCCCGCGCTGTTTTGTGGGCGGCTGGTGCGCGCTCTGACGTGGCTCGACTCCCGCCTCCGCCAACCAATGGGCGGAGTGGGCGGCGGGGGCGGTCACGCAACTGATTTGCCGGTGCAGGAAGGCGCTGGTTTGCCGTGTGCCGAGGCACAATGGAATCGGGTGGAAATTGCTTTTTTCTTTTTAATTTAATGGCTGATTATTTTGAGATGATATTGAAATTCTTTCTATTGTTCTTCATTTTTTTTTTGTTTTTCTTTTTGAAATTTGAATTTGAATTATTTTATTATTTTTTGCTGTAATTATTTCTTTGTGTTATTCAAAAATAAATTCAAGTAATGTTTTATAATTTTTGGGACATTACGCTAGTGTTTAAGTGTGAGGAATTAAAAGCGTGGTCGAAAAGTTTTAAGCGGTAAGTTTATACGATCTTTTCTGCATGGATTACAGGGATTGCGCTTGGCCGATGCGTTCGTTTTCAACCCTTTGCGGCCGCAAATTGATGCAGTTACGATCGGGAGGGATCGGCGGGTGATGTCGAGGGAATTTTGATCGAGTGTAAGGGGATTTTTTACGCCTTTTAGTGTTGCGAATTAATCGAAACAAATATTCTTGTTTTAAACCTAACACAAGGCGAATTTTAAGTTGTCGGTACATATACAATGTAAATAAAATAATAATAAAAAAGGAAAGTTTGGTTAGGTGGTATAGTCGTGTACCGATCACGTACAACATGGATTTCAAGTGTTTCTGCAAATATTGTCCGCAGAAGGAACCTTCCACTTATGTCCATTAGCTCTTGAGTTCTTAATTGGTTTTCAGTCTAAGCTCTCTCGAGAGTTTCTTTGTTTACACGTGGAAGAATTTGGTTTGTTTTATCTCTTTAAAAAAATCAGGAAGGGAAGTTGAGTAGAAATTTGATGAATTTTTGTAAAATGTAGAATCGCGCAAAAGATGCGTTTGATCGCAAATCAACTCACGATTTGTGATCAAATTTTGTAAAAGGTAATTTGTATCGGAGTCGATGGGTGGAATTCAAAGGGTTATGTAGGTGCGTTCCCTCGGCTGTGGTACTCATTAATGATTCAAAAGGCTGTTGCAGGCGTCGGACGCCAGAAGGCTCAAGCAGCGTGTCATGCCGTCGCTTGGCATTTATTAAATTTTCAGATGTTGTGTGCCAGTGGGTTGGAGTTGCTGGAGTAAAGAAGAGGGAGGAGGAGGAAGAGAGGCGGAAGGGGAGTTGACGCTTGGTCTAGTCCTTCAAGTACTATGGAGAGGAGTCGTGATTAATTATTTGCCAAAGGAGGAAATGGACGAATTGTTAATGGACTGGAAAAGGATCAAGAGGGAAATGGGAATAAAAATTGGAAATTTCATTATAATGAGGTCAAATTTTTTTTTTTATGTCTTTGAAATTAATTTATAAATAAATAAAACTTGTTATTTATTTATTTATTTCTGTTGCCTTTTTGAGATATTAAAAAATGCAATTTTTATTCATGTTTGTATGTTTGTTGTTTATTTTTTTAGCATCCCTACCCGTCAGAGGACCAGAAAAAACAACTGGCCCAAGACACAGGACTCACGATCCTACAGGTCAACAATTGGTGAGTTTCAAACACATTTTATACATTTTATTTTAAAAAGAAAACTTTTGAATGTTTTTAAAATGCGTTTTTAAAGTGCGATAAACTGCGGTGTGGTTGTAGGTAATTTTTTTTTTTTTTTGATGAGGCGGGCTGGGTTGGATGCGGGGTAAATGAAACGCGGTGAAAAATGTTTGCCGGAGACGAGTTGTTGCGAACGCCAAAACCAATCATGTGTTTAGAAAAGGCCCGGTCCAATCTTGGCGGCAGCGGACGGCCATAAATTTGTTTCCCCTCGCCTGTACTGAGGAATTTGAGCAACGGCAAGCAGCAGCAACAACCGAGAGAAAGCGTCACCTAATTCACGGGACGCGGCGGATGGAAAACGCCGGTTTGGAACGCGCACGTCTGTGCAATATTGGCCCCCCCGTATTAAACATCGGGATGCCGCAGCGGCAAGTCGTAAATAAGTCGAGGTGCATGACATCGCCAGACGCCGGGTTTGAGTCGTGAATCAAAAGTGCGCACGCGCACTATTAAACCGCACCACGCAGTGTAAACGGGCCGAGTAATTGCATTTCTCGGCCGTCTCCGCCCACGGTTTTTGACTGTTCAAAGTTTTGTTTGGAACGGCCGGGATTCATGTCGTGAGTCATGCAAGATGGTCATGGGTGCAAAGAATTCGAGGCATGTTGATATTGCGTCGTGGGTGGGGGACTGGGGAATAATGTTGTTGTAAATTGTTCGAAAGGAACGAGGATGGAAACATTGGCAGGCAGGAGCAGCGTCGTATAATTAGCGTTTTTGCATTCCTAAATGGATTCTTGAGGGTTTGATAGGCGACAATTCATCAGACCTAACTGCAACGACCGTTTTAATTTGCATTTGCATCCTCAGTCAAGTCGAATTGAAAGCGAAAGGGGAATATTTTTCTCCGCCCCGCTCAATCCTTTGTAGACATTCTTAAAAGGATTATGAAGAAGACCACACACCTGTAAAGAGTCGAATTACACATATCCCATACACCACACACACACTCTTTCTTCGTATATACGCTCCCTCAGGTATTAATCGAGGATCCATCTGTCAATAGGGAATGAATTCATTCCTCCCCCGCTTGCAGCTGTCGCAAGATGACACCTTAGTTGAAAGGAAACGGGTGGGATCTTCAACCCCTGCTCCTATTTCTTATTAACCATTCCCCTATTCTCCTCACTCTTTCTTTTAAGTGCAGATGTCGCTCTCTTCATCTATTTATCGTTGCGTCTTTCATTTTTTTTTTCTTTTATGTACAATAAGTGTTGATGTTTTTTATTTCTGCAAAAAATAAAACTCAAAAATATTATCAACATTTTCTACTGTTCTAAGTAAAATGATATATTCAAAATGGTTGATCGTAACACGTAACTAAAGGAATTTAAATTTTCTTTAAATTATTTTTTAGTTTTTTTTTTTTTTTACTAGAGGATGTCATAAGGGGTCGCTGGATGTCTCTATTTAGGGTGATTTGCAATAATGTTGTATAATGGCTGCCATTATGAAAAAAGGATATACTTAAGAGACATTGTGGGTCATTCCTATGATTCATCACCGTCATCATGATGCGCATGCAACCACCGGTGGTTGTGGTTCACTCATTTGGAATAGAATATTTTTTTAAATTTAATTTTTTTTTATCTGGGGTCTGTATGCAAAAAATATATAAAGAGATGGATGGGATTTTTGTTATTGCGATAGGTTTACAAAGAATTTTTTTCAAATATATTTTTTTGGTCTTTTGTATCGAATGAGTAGAGGGTTTAACCCTCAATTCTTTCTATTCTTGTCTCCCTTGGTGTAATTCAATATCCCAGTTGGGTTGTATTATTATCATTTGTCTCGTGCAAACATTTTTCTTTTTTTGAATACATTATTTTTTTCGCTTTTTTAAAAATTTAAACCACGATTTTTTTATTTTTTTTTATTTTAATTGATTTTTTTCGCTTTTTATAGTCGACCTGAGTTTTGTTAGTAAAATAAATTTGCATATTTAATGAAATGGGTTGTTTACAAAATGTCAGGTGCGTGACAGGTGAACGGGAAAAAAGCTCGTCGTTTAAATTTTAATTTTTTTTAGTCATTCTTTATTTCAATATTCGTCACATTTTTTTTTGTTTTATTAGTTATTTTTTGATGAAGTTTTTACCTCTCCTGAACATGTTTCCATTTAAGATTACTGACCACTGAGTGGTGGTCAGTTAATGGCTGCAATTGAATCATTAATGAAGAATTTGGTCGAAATAAGGGGTCTATGACATTAACGAGTAACCAGTCCATTGGATGTCTCTTGGGATCTGCAACATCAACCTGGAACCAAGAAAATGGCCAGGGGAAAATAAGTAAACAAATATATTAATCCTCAGGACGATATTAAAGGCACTAGTTGATTTTTTGCAGTTGATATAAAAGCGGCACGTTTATCAGGTCGATTATGAAACGATGTTAAAGTGTAAAGCAATCAGAAAAGGACGAGATTTGATGGGGTAAACGCGCACAAGACGCGCGCAATGCACATGTGGGGAGTTCTTTTTGATTCTTTGCCAGAAGCAGTCAGATGGAGACAATGGGCGGTGGATGAGGGAGTAATGTGGAGGAAAATGGAACAGAATCTTGCGTTTTACGACCCACGTTAATTTCTTAAAAGCAAGTGCCATCTTGCAACGTGAAGAAAGAGAAAACGCGGCGGTCGAAGGGCGGTGCCCGTGGCGGGCTATGGAGGTCGGAGCAATTTGCCGCCTTTTTGCAAGATCAGACTTTGGGAATTGCTGGCGGATCATTGAATGCGGGTTGAAGGGAAATAAAAAGAGCGAAAAATAAAAAAAACGATAATGGGAGGCGGGAGGAATGGGTAAAAATGGTGGCGTCATTTTGTCGCGACGAGATGGTTTTTAATTGATGTGTTTACATTCTACTCTTCTTTTTTTAATGTGACAAGCCAGAAAAAGAGGGAAATGATTTTGTTTTGAAGCTGTGTTTGCAGTGTGCTAACGAAAAGCAACATTATTTTAAAGCACACAAAAGGCTGGGCTTGCGTGTCGTTTCTGTTGGTGTCGTCGAAAAGGAGCGTGAGGTGATTGCCCCTCGGCTGATTGGCAAGTCCAATTAAATTCAAAGCGACTTAACCTTCTTTAATTGCATGATAACGCGCCCTACAGCACAAGAGCAGCTTTATCGAGCAATTAACTGCGCAGCTCAACAAGCTGCAGCTAAGACAAAATGAATCGTGATGGCCGACATGAGCAAAATAATATTAAAGTGAAAGGATATTTTGTTGGACGCAACATTCCATCTTGCTTTATAATCTTTTCTCTCGGTACACTTCCGTCCTGTCATGTGTATAGGGAAGCCATACACGTTCCTCTCTCTCTCTCACTCTCTCTCTCTCTCTCCCTCCCCCTCTCTCTTCTTGTACACGTTCCCACCGGTGACAGCTGCGAAAAATTCGTTTGTGGGTCCATTGTACGTTGTGTCGTATCCCCCCACGCAACAAGAATGACAGGGAGGGTGGTTTTGTGTCCTTCTCACCTGTGTGTAAATAGAGAATGAATTGTAGTGCTTTTTTTTCGTTTAAATTTATTCTGATTTTTATTTTTTTATCGATTTTAAATGCGAACAAAATTAGAACGTATGATCGCATTTTGTGTATGTAAAAGATTGATTTTGTTGTTAGTGTTTGTCTTTAATCCTCGATGGACTTGACCCCGAGTCGTGATTGTACTATTAGGGAAAGAAATGGGCTCGGAATCGGATTGTATTATGTTGGCAACACTACTAATTTCACACCATCTTTTCGCTCCCCTTTTACAAATGGCTCGATGGAAACAGCTGGAAGAAAAGAAACCTCGATTAGCTCAACATGGTGAGTGCAGCATCCCGTTGCTATTGGCAACCAAATGCTAGTCGAAACCGCCCCCAACCAATTAACAGATGCCTCAATCAAAGGGTAAAAGTCGGAGTAAAATGCGGGGCATACACGGAGGCCGCATGGCGCATTCGTGTTACGCGTTGCATCACTCTAATTGAATGCACCGCCAATAAAATTTGTTGATGTCAGTTTTTGCGCCAGGGAGTGGGTGCATATTATTAAAGGTACAAGAAATCTTTTTTCTTTACACCTTGACCTTGATGCTACCAGGAGATTGCGTTCAGGTGTGTGTCCTTGATGAAATCCAATGGAGAAGAAATTTTCTCGCCACTTTTCCCCCTACGGACATTGGCTCTGGAAGGGGCATCGTTTTAATGAACACTCGGATAGTTGGAAACAGAGCTTACTGTCTCCCGGTCTCTAACAATTCCTAACCGGGCTTAGGCACAGCTTAATGGATCCGTGTTCTCTCTGCAGCCCTCCATTAGTGAGTGCCACAGGTAGTGCCACCTGATTTATGTCGCCTAATTGGACAGACGTAGCCGAGTGGCAGAAATTGTGAGATGTAAACAAAGCGAATTATCGAACCACGAATTTGTGTCCGGCGTCGAAAAACGCTGTTTGCAGCCCTGCAGCGTTTGTTTTCAATCAAGTCTCCCCTCTAGTGCGGAATCTGGACGCTATTGATTTGCATGAAAATGGTATCAGACCCCACCCATAAGGGAACCGGGGCACATTCGCCTCTTCCCAGCCATTGCTTTAATTAGTTGGTCAGACTTGGTGTCTCACACTTCCTTCGAGATAGAATTAAAGTAATTATCGGTAGATGTCACCCGTCTTGTAACCTTTTCTCCCTTTTACTCGGGGTTTGTCATTTTGCCATGAGAAAATTGGTAATAAAAAAAATTGTCATTGTTTTGTAAGGGCTGGATATTCGACGAGTGGGCTATAATTGCAAGCAGGGCGATGATGGAGGGGGTTGTGAAGAACCCTCTCGTAAAAAAATACTAAGGAAGCATTTTTATATTCGGAATGAGTTGGGTTGAAGGCTCTATGGAAATCCCCGGGTGTTTAAATTACGACTCTGGATGACAGTTAGGACCCGCCAAAAGACACATTGACACCAGGCATGGAGAAGGAAGGGGAGGGGTGCAAGTACAGATTGAGACGAGGGAAAGGAAACCATCAGACCCATGCTTCGCCCATTGGCCCATTTCATTGTTTCTCTATTAAATTTGGGGGAGATGTGTCGCACTTTGAGGGCATAAGAGGGGGGCATGGATTTGTCGCTCGTTGGAATTTGTAAGTAGGGCGAGGGAAGGGATGATGATGATGATATATATTCTACCTTATATAAATATAACATATATATACATACATACTTAAATATATATAGTTCTTCCAAGGAAACCCCTCTGTGCTAGGTCGCGACCCTATAGTGTTGGATATATCTTTACCAGTAAAAGGATAGGCAATCAAAGCCGGGCAATGAAGTTGTTGTCGGACCATGGGGTTGTTGATTTACGACACGAATAGTTTGTTGCGAAGGGCGAGATTGAAGTTTAAAGATTAAGTTATTTAATTTTTTTAGATACCGTGGTTCGGTAACAGGTTTAAATGGTGCAGAAAATCAATCAAATTGCAAACATGTTTTTGGTTTTATCAAGAATTAATATTTGGCGAGAGATAAAGGCCGAAACGTCAAACCGGAAACTCTGGTCAATAGACTGAATTTTTGTTTTGTTATTTGTGCGTTGGTGAATTTTACGGACACAAAGATTGCCGATGGCTGCATGTCAAACATGCGTGCTCGGAGGAGAAGAATCGTACGGATGGCAAGCGAAGAGACAGTCGTCATTGCCGACGAATCGAGGCTGCACGAGTGACGGAGGTTGAGGATGGGATGGTGGAGAGGGTGGGAATTCTCATTACAATTGTTGAATGATAATTAAATTGTAATCTGCTTCTCTTTAGGGGCGTTGGAACGAGAGGGCGAATTATCTATCCTCATTAAATTTCACTCGCAAGATTTTGGCCTTGCATTCGGTCTCGCTGATAAGGAAAATTTAAATTAAGCATGCATGTCTAAAGAATGAGACTGAGCAACCATTTTGTTGAGTTTAGGCTCGGCTAGGCTAGGAGCTAAGCTCCTGAGTGAGAAGTCATTAGTGTAGAGTCCCTCGTGTTTCTAATTAATTAGTGGACGTTGCACTCTTGTGTGCAAGGGGGAACGCGGTGATGGATTGTTCGCCCGACCACAGTGGTCAGACAGTGTATCCGAACGCGCAAGCGCAATTCGTTTTCGCTCGAATGATAAGTATGGAAACGGATACGAGCACGCTGGATATTGTGCATTGCATTATTTCAATATTTTCATCGATTTCACTGATTGATAAAGTTGACTGTAGTTTTAAGCGTTCTAGAAAGGGTGTGTGTGCAACAGGGGCGTGTTTGAAATTGAAAATAATCCATCATATTTTTGTGTACACGTTTTATAATATCCAAAGTGACAAGTTTGTTGTAAATGATGATTGAAGTGTGTGTTAATGAAAAAATGGAAAATGACGTGTGCATGATTATGATGAGGGTTTTTGTTGATTAATCAGAAAAAGTATTTTTGTCTTGGATGATTATTTAGACTCGGAGTATTAGTATTAGTTTTGGCTTTTGAATCGCAACTCGCCAGGTTTAATTTGGCTCGACAGCTGCAAGAAAATGATAAATCTGATTCATCCATCTTATCGTTGCGCATTGATATGCAAAATTAATGTTAAGTGCAAAGGGAGAAAAATATTCCGAGCAGATATTTATATAAACACAAATCTCCATCACAATAAGCAATAACTCGAGGGAAGATTTGTATTTTTAATTTTTGTTTTTTTGAGGAAGAAAACATATCGCAGACAGATGCAATTAATTGATGAAAAGAAAATGGCCGTTTTGGTTTGTTGCTTCTTTTGAATCGTATACTTAACCATAATTGTATTCCATTAAGGGGATCTAAAAATTTCCTTGATTTGATGAATGGCTGACAGCGATGGGGGTGTTTGATGACTGTATAGATGAAAATGGCAGGCGGAAGGGGGCAAGGTCAAGACTTTCTCTCGTTCTCCCCCTACTTTGTGTCTCTATGACAACGGAAGAGAATGCCTAGTGGTGTCGACTCATTAATATGCATGATGGTGGCGCATGACGTGGAGTGGGGTGAAGTGCCATCTGTCACCCTCCCCCCTCCACCCTCGTTCCTGTTATGATATATATTTGTAAGGATTGAATTGCCAAGTCTTTTGTGAACTTGTTCGCGCACATTTCTCAAGACGCGGGGGAAGTGCATAAAGAGTTTAGGAGATGGGCTCGAATTTTTGCTAATGACATTGCTTGGTTTCCTGTTTGTGATGATGGCTCGGTAAGGGAGGGAGGGCTAAGGGCCCCCAAAATCCATCAGGAGGACTAAACCTCTTTTCCCCATTTCTATTTTTATCTCCCTCTGTGTGGGGGCGCATATCAGCCGCTTGTCCAACACGATATGCAATAAAAAGACAAGTTCTGCTTTCTTCTTCTTCTGATAAAAATTGATACCTAGGTCCGGTCGGCTAGTTGGCTTTGCCTTTATCTTTAATGTGGACACGGTTTCTTGTCTGTGTTTGATCGGCAACACGGAAGATAGGGAGAAGAGACGGAGGAGGGCAATGGCTTTTTGTGCAACTCCTCCCTTAAACCCTTGATCCTGTTGGATGCTCGATTACATTGGCATGGAGAGGGCAATCTCTCCCCTTTTTGCTCTTGGTCCGCTTCCTCTCACCCCTCACTTTGGATATATACCCCCTTATCGTCTTGTGTGCTGGCCATCTACACTGATCTGTGAAGCAGCAAAAGGACCTCAGCGTGTGTTGGCCATTTTCCGCCTCAGTTTGCCGCCAAGAGGATCCCCTGCTGGGTCGAGCCAATCCAGCAACCACTAGAAGCTGCTAGCATCACAATGGCGGCTTCCCCTTCGTTTTTACAAGTCGACTCAAGGCGGACGGACGATGGTATATTCCCTTTGTGTGAAGACTCTTTATCCCCCTTCTTCAAATACCTCTTGGGTTGAGAAGGCCCGAACTCCAAACCTTCTTTTTAGACCAGTGTTTTCTTAGCTTTGAAGCAGTGCTGTTGATAGACGCCAATTGATAACAGTTTTGCAATAAACGCATAGTGGAGAAGTGGGGTGGGTTTGGAGGAGTGTAATCGGATTATCTTTCACCCCTTCAGTACCCAACACGTGTTGGCAGTATTGAAAGGGTTGTTTGTTTTTCAAAGCTGGTTACGATTGGCAAGTAATCCTCTTTGATGGAGGCTTATTATCTCGTTATGAATATTTTTGGAATGCTGGCAACTATTTGCTGTCGGAAATTCGGCGTGACCGCAAAAGTAATTTGAATGTTGAAGGAGTTTGTGACGAATGCGAATGGGTTGTAATTTTAAAAAAAAAGGAAAAAATATTGGGATTTAGTTTTAAAGATATTTGTTTTAAATTTTTTTTATTATTTTTATTATTTAGTTTCAGTTATATTGTTCTTCTCTTTTGCTATCTGGCACTTTTAATGTTTTTCTAATCAGCTTGTAATGTGATTCTGCAGCAGTGGGCCAGAGTTCGACGCTAGTCATTTGTCACTTGTCAGCCATAATGGCTTTGCTGGCCCCGCCCCTTCTCCCAGCGTAATTACAATGGAAGTTGATGAGCTATGGCTAATGTTCCGTGGGGCCCCTAACCTAGCTCCACGCGAGCCCCCTTTCTGAATCACTTCCAGTTGGGTGTACCAAAGGGAACTGAGGGGAGAACCGAGGACCTCGGCCTAGCCTTGCTTTGCTTTGCTTTGCTTTGCCTTGCCTAGTCTTGCCTTGCCTTGCTCGCTCGCTGCCCTTTTACAGAAGGGAAATTCATTCAAGATGGAGGTGGGGTAAGAAACGGGGAGCGAGAAAGAGAGAGAGAGAGAGAGGACTATTATGAAAAAAAAACAAGAAGAGAAAGAAGAAATGAGGATTTGTTTAGGCGAGGAAGGCGACGTTTGCATGGATTAAGTGTGGGTGTTAGTAATAAGGTCGATTTGTTAATTGGTTGGTGGCGCGGTGTGGAAGGGATTGTGTTTCCCTCTTCAATATGCAAACTGTAGTTTGATGAATGCGCCACCTCTCGGATGACAAGGGTATTAGGGGAAAGGATTAAAGTGATGTTTGTGAATGGTGGCTCCTCTTTGTGTCCTGTGTGGCTTTGCTAGCTTCTTAATTTGAGGTATGCGCATGCTTGCAGCGTCATTTTGAGGCAATTTTGTTTGGGGTTTGGTTGGTCGGATATGAGAATGTACAAGAGGGGAGAAAACAGTGCATGTTTTGGTCGTGATTTATGTGCGTGATGAATTTTGTGCTAGTCATTTTTTCTATTCAGCGTTTGGATATGGAGTAGTGTGGCCTGGAACATCGAGCAAGCGAGAGGGATGACCCTCTTCGGGTTAATGGCTTTGGGCTGAAACCAACACCAGATTGGCAAAATGAAATGATGGAATTTTTAATGTTTTGATTTTTCGTTTGATAAATGGGGGGAAAACTGTACATTTTGCGCGAATTGTGAATTGTGATAGTCTCTTTGGCTTCGTTCGACGGGTTTAAGGTTATCAGCTTTTCCTCCAATGTCGGTTTGCTCGCGAGTGCAGCCTTAAGCGGGCGGTAAACTTCGACTTAAGAATATATGTTATTACCATGATAGTGGACAAGACCCGAAAGGCAAAGTTTGTATTGCTGAATCGCAATTTATTAAAGCAACAAACTTTTTTACCGCGATAATGTCTAATTGTACAACCGTTTTTCACGAGGGAGCGATACATCAAGAGTTCTCTAGTGGCCTTCTGGTTATCACTGACCACCCGAATCGGGCTCGGTTGGTCCAATTAATGCACGAGACTCGTTCGCTCCGTCGCAAATCATAACCTTTGGATACGACTCGGAGACATTGTTGTTAAAGATGACGAGGCGACGATCATTTATTGATTTTGGGAGAACGAAATTGCAAGTTAATGGCCATAAAACTGACGTTTGCTTTAGCGCGTCCTGTTTAAAATCCCGAATGTATTTCAGGTGCGCTTGCTTAAGATATTGGCACGTCACGTGATGTTTTGCCAACTAAATTCTTCTCCAATCGCCAATAAGGAGCGCAGAGGTCGTTCAGACATGCGCAGAGATTAAGCGGGGGCGAATGGTATCAGGCGACGCCATCGGTGCGTTCAAGGCGGCCGATTCACCCCCGGACCCCTCGGGGCCCTCCTCCTCATCTCGCGTCCAGCCGTTCCTGCTGCTGCTGCTGCATGAGATAAGACGGGGGACGCGGGCGTCCGTGACGGCAACGCGCACGTTCTACTGGCCGCAGGTCCAAACGAGGACTTTAACGTGCGATTTAGACCTGCGATATCAGACGCTGGTCACAGTGCTCCCGATTTGTCATCAGGGGAGAGAGTCCAATGGGAAGTAGGGGGACACGAGAACAGTCCAAAGGTAGTCCAAGCGCTGGGGACGCGGGTTGTGTAGCATGGAAACCGCCGGGAGTGAATAATCAATATGTTTGTAAACAAGAGTAATTTGAAGAAGTGTTTTCGGTTGTTGCGTTGGGAAATTGGTTCGGTCACTCGGGTAATGTCTACCAGAGTTTGCAAAATTTCTTCTTTCAATAAACAAATTTAAAAAAAAAAAAAGAAACTCTTAGAGTTTGCTGTAACATCAATTCTTGCGATCGAATTCAATATGTTTGATTGGTTTGAAAAATTGTAAGAATCGTGAGTGCGCCATGATGAATTAAGAATTTGGACGATTTGAAAGTGTAGTGCGCGGGACATTTACCCCGCGAGTGAGAAGATTTAAGCTGATTTGATTGGTCGTACTGGAGTTGGAACCATTAAAGGTGCAGTGTCTTAGTGCTGCACACTCCAGGGCCTCTTTTGGCGCATTTACGAGCCTATAAAGTTTGTTGTCATAGAAACGGGTTCGAATGTAATTTGGATCGGTTTTGTTTGTGGAATTTTATTTAGGGGTGACAAAAGAGGGTTTGTTGGTTTGTCCGTTGGTTAAATACGTGGTATGCATGGAATGCGGTGGCGTCTCTTCTCGGTGTCCACGTTCATCAAAGTCTGCTTTAAGTTTAATTTGTTCCTCATTTCGATTAAGGCGAACTCGTATGAATGGAATTTGCTTTCGTGCGTATATTGTGTAACATCAACGTACACCGGTATTGGAAGTGAGTTTTGATTTAATACCTTTTCTTTTAACATTGTATTGGAAGTGATGAAATTACAAACTGTGATTGCACGCCTGCGTTAGCTGTAATTCATCACGCGCTTGTGCGACCTTTTGCCCTTCGCGGTCATTTATAACGGGTGTCATTTCCGATTTTAGGCTTGTGCGTTTGTGGTCTTCTTATCTATCGCTGCCATCATCTATTTGTCAAAGTTAACGTTTGTGAAATGTGTACTAGTGTTAGTGATAATGAAGATGAAACGATCGGCCCACAAAGTTGTCATAGCAACCGAATTCGACACGACGCAAATGGATATTAGAATAAATATATATTTTTTTAAATATGGGGTAAAATTAGGGGGTAAAGGGGGGTGTTTGATTAATAAATCATTGGGTGGCGCCAACAAATTACAAACGGTACTTTTGGGAGATGAACCAGAGGGCGCGGGAATGATAAGTAAATGATGCTTCTTATCTGGTTCCAACACACTCTCGAGAAAGAAAATTACTCGCTTCTAATGATGGTGGAAAGAGAGAAAAAGAAGCAGGGGAAAATCACACGCGAGAATTGGACTCGGAATTACTCACTAATCGCTACAAAATCAATCAATGCCTTTTTATTTTGTGGTTGCGAATAAAAAAAGAAATTTCACAATTACTAGTTGTGATTCTCATCATGGCCCGGTTGAGATTGAGTTGCGAAATTACTGCAGTGTGAAAAATGAAAAAGAGAGATTTCATTCGCTCTCTTTTTTGTTCTCTCGGTTGTTATGAAACTGGGGATGGGGACGATGAACAAGTATTTTTTCTTGTTTCCAATCAGTTTGTAGTTGGTTGTATGGGAGGGTGAGTGGAGAAAAAAAGGATGGGGGGAAAAGACAATTAAAATGGCGAAGAAAGGTATTTCACACACGTGAAATTTCTCCCGCCCCTTGTTCTATTTCCAATTTGCCCGCCGTCATCAAAAAGTGTGACGGATGGAAGTGGGGTGGGGAATGGGGACGACCGAGGTGAGTTATGACGCTTCTTTTCTCGCTTGGATTCTTGGGTAAATTGGTGTTGAAATTTAAGGTTGGTAGGCCGAGGTAAATTTTTACCAAGGGAAAATGCGAATTAAAAGTGAGAAGAATGAAAGTAATAAAAACGTAATGGTGAGAACAAAAATATTGTGTTTGCATAACTGCGGCATAAAAATAATTGTTTTTACTTTAGAGTTTTATTTTGTTTTTGTTTTACCTTTTATATCGTGCTACAATAAACTAATAATGATAATGAATGATTAAGTGAGAAAATAGTCCGATTTTAAGTCTGCAACTCTTGCGCCAATCATGCTATCTATTGAGATTAGACTCGCGACCGATTTAGAAATTCCAAACGAAATTAGATTGTATTCAGCACCAAATCAAAAGTGACAAACTGCACTTAATTGATCTAATTTTCGATTTATTGCATAAACTGACTTCATTTATCATTTGTTTAATTTTTTCTCGTGTGATTTGAAATTTGAATGTTGTAAGTTATATGCTATAATATGCAGCTTTTAACCTGAAGGTAGCGCCTTGATAGAACCGGGCGGAAATGGAATGTTCACTTTGCCCTTTTTCTTTTCCCCCTCCTTGAAAAACAAATTGGAAGTAGTCTGGAGGGTAGGGATGAAGACTTTTCCATTTTTTTTCTTTTTCTCTCGAGCCTATTGCACTAAAACGATTCATCTTTGCAAAAGAAAAGACAATGAGGTTGGCTTCCAATGCAGGAAGACATTAGGCAGTGTGAAAGATTGAAGGCGAATTCAGAATAGGAAAAGCGAAAAGAGGGAGGGGGTTATGGGGATCGGGGGTAGCTTGGATCGGGATTGGGATGTATTGATTTTGCAATTAAGGTTTGATTCGGACTGGGGGGTCCGAATGCCATCCATCATTAGAGCTTTGCGCATCTGCATTGGGCATACGGGGAAGCGAATTTCATCCCGCAACTCCCTCCGCTGGGACTCGAGATGGAGGAAGAGGGGGTTAAGGGGAGGAACTAATCAGTTGAATGGTGAAAAATGGTCGCACCTTCTACGAGGGAAAAAGTGAGGAATCGAAATGGTTTAAGATGAAAGGATTCTTGAGGAATTTGCCCAAAATGTGTTGAGGTTAGAAATTTGTGTTACGTGAAAAATTTCTCTTTTCACATTCTTCTTCTTTTGATTCCTCCAGCGGCCAAATTGCGCAGTCAGGGGTTTGCAGAGTTGGTTTTACGCATGCGTAGGTTGGACGCAAGCGCCGACCTGTAGGGAAAATGGTAAAAACGCGAGTAATGTGAAATGATGCAAGAATTTGATCTGTCGAAAATAGATTGGATCAGGACAAGTATTTTGGTGAAGGAATAAAAATACATCTTCGAACGGGGCGTTTAAATTTACATTTAAAAATGTTCCAATGATTTGTTACGAAAGGGGGAAATGTTGCGTACAAACACCTGGTCAAGGAATTTGCTTGGGTCATTTGGTATAGAATTTTATGGGTAAAATATGCAAATCTTGGCTGCCTAATCTTAATACCCTCACTCATCCATCATCTTTTGAACAGGAAAATCTTTGACCGACCACTGGTTGAACAAAAAAAGAGAGAGAGAAAAAGGGGAGAAAAAAAAAATCCTTTCTCAATCTCGACCTTTCATTTTTTTAAACTACCCATTTTTTTTCTTTTTTTTAAATTCGTGATTTGGTCATCACTCAATGTCAAACTGGTCAAGAATTTTTTTTTTTAATCTGATGACGCTTTTGAAACAATTTCAATTGTTAACACGGGGAATTATTTGCTTGAATTTAACAGAAATTTCCGCTGTTATTCGACTTGTTTTTTTTGTTTGATAAAAATATTTTTTTACAACCATTCATGCAGCAATTTAAAAAAGAAAAAAGAAAAAAATATTTATAAAAAAATAATTGACGTCATTCATTTGTTTAATTTGGCACGTGGCGAGCATATCAAGTGCTTCATTTAAAATCTTTTTATTAATTTGTTCATTTTTTTTCCTTCTTCCTCCTCTAGGTTCATTAATGCACGCCGCAGGATTGTGCAGCCCATGATTGACCAATCAAATCGTGCCGGTAAGTTGATATCCAACCAATCAAATTCTTTTGAACGAACAGACTTAAAGAAATCAATGTAAATAACGAGAATACATCTGCGTGCGACCTCTGGTGCCGAAAAACAGAAAACAATTTGGAAATGTTAGCAAAAATGAATTTGAAAACGACATTGATTTACTTTAATATTTCACTTCACCTTCTCCGAAGCCCCAACCTGGCTTTGCATTCGGTTTCCACACGTGTGCGCATGCGCCTTTTTCCTACCCGTCTTTTCCCCAGGTTGCTTAATAATTAATCATCAAATTTCCACCGAGCTCTAAGCTTTATCAATGTTATTGTTTTCTCGTGGGAGGTTCAGGTGCGCGTGCGCGCCGCCGCTCTCGCTCTTCTGGATTAGCGGTCGCCCCGAGCAACCTTTACCGCATAAACTCATCCCTCATCCCCTAGGATCTGGTTGCTAAGGGCAACCAGGTCCGAACTGCCCTTTGGTGCGCGGGATTTTGGGATTGGGATATCTGCAAGATGTTTTAGAGATGAAGAAGTTGTTAAATTAATCATGAGGTTTAGGCTTAACAGATGTCTTAAATATTTTATAGGTCCCAGTGGTGCCTACAGTCCGGAGGGAGCGGGGATGGGCTACATGATGGACAGCCAGCAGGCCATGCATGTACGACCACCAGGTAAGTTTGAGTCTCGCTCGTTGCAAATCGATTTGTAAATCGACATTAAATCCCAATTTTTTTTTTAAAACTTCTTTTCTTAAATTTCAGGCATGCATAATTTGGGCGGAACGGACGCATCCATGGGCATGGGCCCCGTCGGCGGTGTCGGTGGGTACTCGCAAATGTCGATGCGGTCACCCGTCCATTCGCAAGCGATGCTCATCCCAGGCCACCCGCACGGTATGATGATGGCTCATGGACCCATGGGCCACCATGGCCTTCCTAGCTCACAGAGCTCACCAATTTACGACAGCTCAGGTCAACCCGTAATGGACATCCACGCCGGTTAAGACCTTGTCCGCACACACGATACCCTATTCACCTATTCTCACCTGGATTAACAGTAGATAATCATAAACATGCTTTTACGTCTCCTCCTCTTCCTTCTCCTACTCCTCCTCCTCCTCCACACGTTTACTCACCTTTTGGTTTTTCCGTCGGCTGGAGGAGTGTGCGATCATCAAACATCATCTTCATCAATAAGAACTATCCGTCATTACAAGTGGTCATGGGTGTGAAGATGACACTCCTCCATGCAAAACGCAGCCCCGTGTGGGCGAGACACCTGAGTTGGATTCTAATTGTAGTTTAATATCTGTATAAAAACTTAGAGAAAAAAAAAACGGTTTTTCTCTTTTTTTATTCTCTCCCCTTTTCAATTTCCTCTCTTTCCCTCTTTCTTCATTACATTTGAAATGAAAAAGAACAAGTTTGTTGTCATCAAAACACTGGCTTTGAAAGGTTTTTAATGTTTTTTTTTTTTTAGTTATTTTTATTTCATTTTTTTTTCTTTAATTTTGAATGAAATGGAATGGGATAAGAAAAGAGGGTAAAATGCTGCATAGAAAAATTCAATTTGAAAAATTAAAATCGGTATATTTTTTAATTAGTAAAAAAATAAATGAGAAAATCTTTCGGTTGTTTTTCCGTGCACGTACTGCGTCCTCTTTTGCGGTCAGATCATTGCGGCAATTTGCACCTGGAGATGTCCAGGTGAGATGAACGTCTGACCCATGCAGTTTAAAAACTATCCCACACTTTTTTTTTTAATTAAAAAGTTTTTTTTGCGTTGTTTTTTTTATTACACAGAGCTACTTAAAAATTAATAGATGGAGTAATGAAAGAAATGTAATTAAGAGTTGAATTTGTCACTCGAATTGTTAACACCTTGGTGGGAAGTTTGCACGTGACGTGACGTAAGCAAATCGAGTGAGAAGTTTTCATAGAAACGTGTGCACCACACTTGTCTACTGTTTGTCACATGCCATCCCGCCCCCTAATTTTTTCTTGAGGTTATTTTTCTGTCTACTGCTCACCTGGTTCATCATTCAATTAGTCAACTGTTGTTCATTTTGTCGGAAAGGAATGCGCATTTTCTTTTTTTCGATTTCTTTTTCCGTATGTTTTGTTAAAAACAACTAGGTTTAATAGTAGTTGCAGTAGTTTATTTTTAAAGGGGGTTTTATTATAATAATAATAATAATAAATATTATTATTATTATTTTTCATTATTATTATTAATTATTATTATTATTATTAATATTATTATATTATTATGTTATTACTATTATTATATTATTATTATTATTATTATTATTTTTATTATTATTATTTGATGAATGTATTATGAAAAAACATGTTTTGTACTTTCACGAGAACTAAAACTGCTTGGAGAAAATGCCACGAAAGTGGAAAACGAACAAAAAAATAAAATAAATATTATACAAAGTGTAACTTGGCAATATTTGCAAAACGTGAAATAAAAGAGCAAGAATATAATTTTTTGATCAATTTTTATCAATATCATACAGCTGACATCTCTTATGTTTCTATTTTGCATATTAAGCACTGAAAAGATAAGTGCCGAAAAAAGTATTTGCCAATTTTTCCAGTCGAGGATCCTTCAAGTTGCCGGCCACACAATTTAATGAATTTTTTTTCTCCATCGAATAAACAGCTGTCGAGCATCGATTCCTGATGGCAGACTGATAATGGCCGCCTCTACCCGATTTCAAAGTTTTCGGATTATCTCCGACTTCATTATTTCCTCGGTGCAGATCGATGCAAAAATCAATAAATCCACCGAACAAAATGCAATATTCAGTTGTTCACTTTGCAAACAGATATATCCGATGCAAGTGCACGTTTCTCTTCTACTTAATGGTATCTGCAAAATTTCAAACTACATCAAAACTCGTCCATCACTTGTCACGAACGTGGAACGTTGTTTGACAGAAGCATCGCTCGCCTGATTGGCCGTGTGAGCGAGGCCAGGTGACAAGGCAGCCCAGCGTTACTAATCACAGACAGAGTTCGGCTACGCTAGAATCCGCACAATGATGGGCAGAGCTGCTTACGGCAGGCGGAGCTTTCAGTTTGCCGAGAACACGACCCATTTCTACCCCTCCCTCATTCATCCTTTTCAACCTCATCAGCACAATCAAGTTACGATTACATAGAATCCAATCAGAGGAAACACCAGAGGTAGGAGTCGGGCAGAAATGTGCAACATCTACTAATGAAATTCATTAGGAAGTAGAAGAAAATACACAGCTGTCAAATTAGTACAAGTGTGACAGACATGAGCGACACCAGTTGAAGAATTCAATTACATTTTCTTTGCTGCACATAAAAAACATGGTTAACTTTATGCTATAAATAAAATTATGTTTTTTTTTTTTTCCTTCTTCACATACTATTTTAAATCTTCCCTAAATATTTTATAAGTTTTCTATTTGGGTGTTACCTGCTTCTGATCATCTTGCATCACGACATTTGAGTGACATTGTTTGGCTAACGCCCTATTGAAATCATCATACGAGCAATAATTTTTCAGGTAAAAGATGATTTCTATTCAAGTTATGAGTTGAAAGTGGATGTTATTTTTAGAATTCATATTTAACAGACTAGATTGAATACAAAGAAGAAAAAAAATTGTTACATGTTCAACTGTTTATAAGTTTTATGCTTTAAAAATTGAACGTGAAAATTGCTAATTAAATTATTTAGAGTGTCAGAAGAAGAATTGAATTAGAAATTGGAATTGACGTCTTTTTTCCTTTGAATTTATTTATTTATTAAAAATTTACTTTTTTTTTTCTTTTTTTTTTAACAAAAACGTTTAAATCTTTTAGACGCGCGACTTCATATTTTTTTCAGTTGTTCTTTTTAATTTTTAAGAAGTGTTGGTAAATGATTGCGTACTTAGGTAATTACACGTTTTTCTTTTTCGTCACAATAAAAAAATAGAAATATTTATCTAACAGGCCATAAATTTTAATTTTTTTGCGAGTCACACTTCTTAATAAAATATACACACACCAGTGTCGAATTGTTTATAACTACATGTACAGCACATCGAACTTCTGGCATTAGTTTCTTTTAATTTATTATGATAGTGATTAACAACAGGATATGTGTGAGTTACGTGTGGGGATTCCTGTATTAGATCCCATCCCCCTCATATCAGAAAACGATTTTCTTGTCCTGTGAAGAGATCAACAAAAACTAGCCTCAGTGTAACTGTGGTACAAACTCCATTATACAAGTTTTACAAACTGAAGCGTGCACTACACTAGAATCTAAAAAATACACAACAATAAATCTTCTTTTTTTAAATATACTTTATTTTTAAAAGTCGAATTCACATGAATTCATGCAAAGTAATATACGACATATGTTAGTGGAAATTAAAAAGAAAGAAAATTTCAATTTATCACTCTTCTTATCATGGCGATGTGGAAGAGACGAGTGGATTTATTGAAGGGGGAAGTTGTCCTAATTTAAATGTTTCCAGCTCATAAAGCGCATCTGCCCCCCATCGCCATCTTCCCAAGCGAAAGACGAAGCTAGTTTAAGGCCCATGTGTGCGTGTTATTCGTCGTGATTTCTATTTACTCTACACTCATATGATCACCGTTGATGGCAGCATACATTTTATGACGTGGAAGAGCATGTCGCAATGCTGCCATATGATGCTGTAGTAAACATGGTACGATGCTTCTCGCTTATGTCTAGAACACTCTTTCAAATCAGACACATAATTCTAATGTACAGTATATGAAAAAGAATTGGTACGTTTCTGTTCTTTGTTTTTAAACTTGTAGCAAATAAAGTTCCAACTGTTTGTTGTGCCAGTTTCATAGTTTGAAATTCTGAACTGCCAAAAACAAGTTGAAAAATAACAAGAGCCACAAATAGAGTTTTCTTTTTCTTTTTTTTTTTTTTTGACAAGAGAGACTCTTGAGGTTTAAATACGAAGGAAAAAGAAAAAGAGAAAAAGATAGCAAGAGAGAAACCTCTGTGCGTGTCTCGAGGCGGGGAAACCGAGGCAGATGCACCTGCTGTAAATTTCCTTTACCAACTGACAGGCCATCGGGAAAAAGAAAAAAGAAAAAAACAGACTACCCCTCGACTCCCATAATGCCAACCTTGACAGCCTCGTACTCGATATTACGAGTTGTAAACGGAAAGGATTTAATTGATGTTGCTTGTAGCGAGGGTCCATTTAATTCTGACAGTTGAGGTTTGAGAGCGACCCCATCAAACCCCCTTAAATATGGGGGGGCAGAAAACTCCCAAAATAAATGGCCAATGAAGGTTGAGCCGCTCCTATATTTCCTCGTCTATCCACTGAAGGCTGCTCAAGGCAACGGAGAATGAGAAAAAAATGATAGCAAAGGAGATAATATTTGCCAAGATAAGTAAAGTGTTGTTCAGAAACTATTTTCATTAATAGCGGAATATCTCTTGCGCTGTTTAGGTCACGGGTCAAAAATGTTTCTTTTGTAACATAAACAATCGTTTGGAGATAAGAAACTCTCTTATAATCATTTCAGAACATCTGAAAAGATGAAAAGAGTTTACTTTAATACATTTCAGCCAACGTTTTTTAGAAATAAACATTTTGCTTTTGTTTGGCATACAATTTTTCATTCAAATTTTGCAAGAAATGATGTTAGTAATCCTAATGGCCTCGCTGATAAATAGTGTAAACGCACTCTCTACTCACCACTCGGGCTTGGATTAGCCATAAATGGAGAAAACACGAAAATAAATGGAAGTTGGAGATTAATTCGAGCTCGGGATTTCCTTCTTAGTCTCCTGGGGTATACAGAGAGAACGCGAAAGAGATTCAGCTCTTCATTCCTCTTCTTCCTGCCTCCTCTTATTTCATCAGGAACAAGATGAAGAACGAGCAGTTTTAATGAAAAACCTTTATAATAACAGCTACGTTATTTTTTTTTAATTTTTATTTTCGAGATTAAAAACAGAGGGAAGTTTTTATTGCATCAGGAAAACAACAAGATTTTATATAAACAAGAAAATAAAGAAATTTGTAGATAAGGAAACAGACGTTACATTTATATTTGTAATTTTTAAATAATTCGCATGCAAATATTCCAATTGGGATTACTTTAGAGCAGGAATTATCTAGTCTGAACTGTTTACCAATTCTATCACATGCGTTTGCATCTAGCGTTTTGCCGATTAATTAAACTTCTGAGGTTTGGGTACATTTTAAGCTAAATCTAAAACAAAACTAATTACACGTGATGCCCGTTGCAGCCAATTAACAAACCGTGTTTAATTAGGCCAATTGCAAACTTGGCAAAGCGATGTTGTTTGCATTTTTCCGTGACAGGTAGAAACTTCACACACCTGGTTATAATTTGTGTTCGCCTCGACATCTCGCCCTCGAGCTTTTCCTGTCCATTAGAATAAAGTGTGTTAAAATGTTTCCGCTACTCATCAAGACGGGTGAATGTGTTGGGCTTAATCCATACCTTGACTCCCCCTCTCCCCATCTCTTTTCCCTATGTTTGCGTCCGCCTCGCGACTCGCGGCTGGTGCCACCCGCACTCGCTCGTGCGAAGTAATCAAGTTGGCAGACCCAGCACCAGATTGTGTCGATTGCTGAACAACAGACCCGGCGATTCAATTGAGAAAAAGAATTTATCCAAACAAACTCCGCATCAAATGTCCACCATCACATGCCATTATTAGAGAGAGGTGCGAGTTAATTGGAGCATTTCAGAAAAAAATCATTTTGCACAATAGGTAGTCAAGAACCATTCATTTTAATTCTCTCGTGACTGTGACTTTTATTAGTAACAGAGAGGGGTACACGATTTAACGTTTAAAACGTTTAAACATAATAATAAAATTTTTAAATTAATTTACTGCATTTGTCATCGGTTTTCGTATTCCCTCAAGCGAGGTTTACTTTTTTTTCGCAACATTGCTTGACAAATCTCAACATAAAATGAATACTTAAACTATGAATCAACAACAATTTTATATTTGTCTCGTTTGGCGCAAAGTTTGAGTTTAATAGCTGGAGTTGATGTTGAGCTTGCAGCAGCATATGTACTGTACTTAGAAGATGTAATAAGTTAGTGGTGCAGTGAAAAGTGGCGAGAAAATGTATCTCGGACAATGATTCCATGGTTTTCCCATCTGAAACCTACCAAGCGTGACTTAAAGAGCAAAATGCAACCAACCACAAAACGTGTACAGCATCTGAGTTTTGAGTGTTGGAAAGCCAATCTCATTTTTTAATCTTGGTCGGAGTCCCTTCGCAATAATGGTCTTACGATGGACATGAAATTTTCTCCATCATACACACCATTAAGAGCCGTGTGGAGCCACTAGCCGTGTACGTATAGCATTTTCAGGAGTTTCGATCACCGAGTGTATCTATAAACTCTCGAAGGGTGACTCAGAATGTAATAAGCAACCCTTTCTACTAATGATGTCCAATCCTAATTCAAATCAGATCAGAAGCAAATCCAATCGAGTCGGCTTTGCTTCATCATCTCTGATTATTCTTTCCTTTCGAGAACTTTCCCTTCCTCCTTTCAATTCCTTTCCCCCCCGGCTATAAAAAAACCAAACTAAGTTTGTTTTTACAATCAGTGTGTTTGAATTTTCCACACATTAATGTAACCACATTAAGCGCACACCAGCGACAAATTCATGGGTTCGTTAAACAAGGAAAAAACGATCTAAAAAATACACAAATATTTTTGATTTTTTTAAATAAAAATTGTTGGTTGCCAAAAGACATTTTCATACATTTTTTAAATTGTCCGTAAATTTAGAACTTAAGAAAGATCATTTAAAACTTGCACTGATTAAGTTAATTTTTTTGTAAACTATTAGATTTTTAAAGTGAATAGTTTAGCCGATAACTAGATTAGCACAGTCAATATTTAATATCAAAGATGCAATTTTGTTTATTTTTGGATCTGCTTAACCAAGTTTAGGTTGGCGGTTTTACCGCCTGACCGCCTTTAACCACGAAGAAGGTGTCTCCCTATTGTCAATGCAATCAGGAAAAGGGTTGGGCGGATGGGTGGAATCATTTCCACCACACCGAACATCAACCAAAGAGTAATGAATCGAACGAAAAAGCAACGCATGTCATTACCTCACGCAAGGCCACCTGGGGTTCTCCAAAAAATAGAGCAAACTTCATTTCTGTCATCAATGCCAGTTTCTTCGTAGGCATTAGATGCTGCGAATTTTTCAGTTTAAAAAATAAGACGGAAAAAAAGCTAATGCCGAGAAAAAGACACAGCTGGTGTCTCAGAATAGAATTTACCCCTTTCCTATTGCAAGTTGATTAAGTGAAACTATCATTGCAATGGGCAAATGAGAAGTTGGCAGCACCCAACCCCTTTTCTCCCTGCTGCTTTGGCATCTGGGATTTTATTAGGCGATTTATACTTGATTGCCTCCATCGAACACAATTTGCTCCAAATTACTTGGCCCAGAAATCACACACACCATGGAGACAAGCAGTTAACGGGCGAATTCTCACCAGATGGTGCGCAAATACTCACTCACCCTATTCACTCGCTTGCAAACTTCCAATATAGTCACGAACGTAATTAAAAAGTAGGTAATTACATTAACTAGACTTATAACGACATATCAAAAGACCCCAGCCACGATGAATCAAATGAAATTTAATGACGTAATTAAAACTTAAGAATTTTTGTGTTGCCATTTTTTAATTAAAGATTTCGTGTTTACATTTGGCCAAATCACAATTTATAGTTTCCAAGTGGGAAAATGTCGCATTAGAGGAATTACGTGTGATTGAGGAGTAATGATGAGTAATTAAGCAATTCCAATGGTATGCGAAGGAAGATCCCCTTGGAAGAGAAATGCTCTAATTAACCGTGATTGATCTCGGCATTGCAGAAACGGTCACACTGAACCGTACCGTGCTTAGGCTCCGAGCCGTTTAACAACATGCAGGTTTTATTGTATTCAAAATAAATGCAAAAAAAATTCCAATTTTAATCATTTGTTTCAAATTGACAGTGTAATTTATACTACTTCAAAAGCGACACTGTGTGGGCGCATTAAGAAACTTCTATTTCCCCCCTACGACACTTAAGATCATTTAAAACGATAGCTGTCATAACTATTATATTTTAAGGAACAGGTAGAACGAACGAGATGGGCGAAAGAAAAGGGGAAAAAATTACTGATTTTTAATTGCACAATTAAGGAGTTGAGGAAGCACGAAGTAATGCCACAAAAATTGAAACGCTCCCTATCTCGGGGTGTGAGTTAATTCTGAATTAATTGCTACATGAAAAATCACTCACTCATATGAGGAAAATGGCGGCAACACAAAGCGACACTTAATGGGTCGATTGTAACAACTTACAAGGTAGGAAAAATGGCCGGGCATCATGTTATACATTTTAAAACACACATTAAAAGGTTATTGTGTGAGTAGTTATTGATATAAAGCTAAGAGATTTTAAGAGTTATATGCGGATAAAGACAAGGGCATAAATGTTGTGTAGTTTAAATAATGTACGTGGCCAAAATAAATTATTTTATGTTAAATGTCAATTTAAAATTTAAAATTTACAGCATACAATTTAAATATTTTTTAAGTAATAATTTATCCCGCACTAGCCCATAATTTATTTTGACCACGTACAAAATGTTTCTAATGGACACTTTTTAAAATTCCATTGAAATCCAGTTTCCCTTTTTTTCTTTTTAAACTCAAAGTAAAGTGGAGTTTTAAAATTAAATTTTATTTAGAAAAGTTGACGTCCAAAAAGAGTTCTTGTTCATGCGATACTCTATTGGCATCATCAATGGCTGTCAGACGTTATGAGTTCTTTGGATTTGGGAAAAAACCAATAAAGTTGAGCACCACTATATGTACCAACTACCATCTGACGTCCATTTAAAAAGAGGAAACAGCAGCAGTCACTTTTTAATAAGCTCTCTGGGTACTACATGGTGCAAGAGAGAGAAAATGACATACCAACTCAAAGTCCAAGAATATGGACACGCTGCAATACCATATCAAAACCAAGCATAATTGGCTTGCCACTCACACCAAAAAAAAAAAAAAAAAAAAAACACATATCACCACATACAACTATTGCTATTGGCTATACATGTCCATTCGCAGGACAATTTTTTTTCGAGTTTCCACGGAAATTTCAACAAGATAATTATCTCAAAATTGAAATTTGATTTATATTCGGTTGTGGTGGAGAAAATGATAGCTTATAACTAGTCATGGTGGAAGTATTAAGTGCACTTTAAAGCGTATCCTATCATTAGGCTGTATGTAGTCTTTCGTGATCTTCTGTTTTCTTGCTGAGAAACACACTGGGTGGTCTTGCAGACATTTGCACTGAACACGAACAAAAAATGTGAGCTCGAGTACATTTCAATTATCACGCCGTGTTGTAAGATTATACACAAGTAAATCGAAAAAGACCAGTACCAATCGATAGATAAGTGACCATTTCTCCCCTTTTATCCCTCACGCAATGTAATAGTAGACTTGGGAACGATGTAAGTGATAAAAAGAGAAACACGTTTCAAGAGCTGTCACTCGCTTAGACACTGATTCATTGCACCAATGAGAGTTTCTTGCCTATCTTTAGGTTGAAAAAGTATTCTTCAACGTCAAGCCACGAAAGAATCTTCCCTTTAATCTATGCATCCTACCTAGGGATTACTGACCCGAGAAAAAGAAGAGAAGAGAAACACTGCCCCAAACGCTCCAACCACGGGGACAAGAGAGTTAGTTGCCTAATGTTTGTCAAAAAGAATAAAAAACAGAAACGCTTTCACGTCACGTCTCGTAACTTGTCGAGCCAATTTTTTTTCCCTTCAGCCTTTTCTTTGTTATTGTTCAAATTCTAATCAGACAAGAAGATTGAGAGGCAAAATGGTGGGCGGATAAAGATTGAAATCACATTTCACAAAGAATGAGTCAGGTGCTTTTTAGGATGTGTCGTAGGAATTTTATTCCGGTTAACCCCGATGGCAAAAATGTTAGTTATAACATTCTTCACCAAATTATTATGACAAGCCCAAGAAAAACTAACTATTTTTATATACATATTTAAAAAAATCAATTCTTTCTATTGACTGAAACCATTACAAGAGTTGACGGTGAAAATTATCCATCTAAAAGTTGCTGAGTCATTGGTTCAATTAACAGAACCTTAAAAAGTCGTAAATCATGAAAAATTGGCTTATCATGAAATGTTCGAATTCTCAACAAATTTTCCGTTGAAATATATCAACTACAACTTAATTATCAAAAATCATTCGGTTATTTCAACAGAATTTCACCTGTTTCCCCCCTTTGCTTGTTATTATTGTTTATTGCCGCACAGCTGCAAACTGCAATCTTTTAAAACTAACAAAATTTAGAGAAAAAATATAAATACTGTATTATATATGAAGGCAAGTTGGGGAGATATAAAACACCTGATACACATCAGACCTTGTGGTTTTTAAGATCTGAGATAAAGTAAAGAAAACTAAACAAGAGTTTTGCAGCTGGAGGAAACCAAACTAAGTTTAAATAACCTGGTCACGAAGTAAGTATAAAGGTTGAAATAAATTGTTAATTATGAGAATACACACCACCTTTTTTTCTTAAAATTTTATTTATTACACTCTGTTGAAGGTGTGACAAAAGGATCAAAATAGAGCATATTTTTAATTACAAATCACCTGCTTTTCTTTTTTCTTCATTTTTTCTAGCAGGTGTATTTTTGCAATTAAAGTGTGAATTAGTATATGTTATTTTCCTCCCTTTAAATTATCCATCATAAAATAGTCGTTAAAAAGCAACAAATTGAAAATAAAAGTTAGAAAAAATTATAACGAGCTATGTTTTTATGATTGAAAAAATTCCCCTCGTAATCTGTAAGATAATTCCTGTAGCAGACTCACTGACCACAAGAAGCACATTTAAATTTCCAAAAAAAATATAGTAATAATAATAATAAAGCAAACCTAAATTTGAAAAAAATAATATTTCAGTTTCAATTTGTTTTGACAGAATGATTAAATCTATTTTTCAAATTTCCACTTCAATTCTTTGCTGAATTTGTCATCTCAACTCTCCCTTTTACCTAAATATTTTGATAGCTGTACAACTTTCACTCCACTGCTTTGCTTATTTTTTTTATTAAACATCAATTTTACCACTGATTAAAGCAATAACAAAAAAAAAAAAAAAAAAAAAAAAAAAAAAAAAAAAATCTATAAAAAAATTCAAACAGCAAATAGAATCGTTTCCATCGTACCATCGAAAACTTCCACTTCCACTTCTAAAAGTGTTGCCAACATCTCAAAAAATTCTATTTCAAACTCTTAAAAAGTAAAACATCCATCAAACTTTTCATTTCATTTTGTTTGATATAGAATCCACTCCATCAAAAATCCTCTTTTGCCTTTTCTTTGTGCCCGTGTCAAACATGTCGCCTAGAGGGCAACAACTTCAATTCCAAAGCCTTTTAAACTTTAAAAAAAAAATAAAGGGGAGAAACGAGCAAGTGCAAGTGTCTCCCCCAAGCTTTGAAGTGTTTGATCCTCCCCATGATCGGCCGTTAATCAGAACCCCTAGGGTGTGGGCGGATTCCTTATACACGGGAGCCTATTTTAGAGGGTTGTTGGATGCGATTGGGATGACATCAGAGCTGCTCTTCGCTTATTGCCATTGTCACACGCGCAAAAGAGTGAGGATTATGGACGTGTGTGTCCTTAACCTGTCCTACCATCTACCCGTCGCTAATGATTGCCTGGCGGGAAGAAGGGGAAGAATCGCGACGCCCTCTGATCACGCCCCCGCATTCGTCCAATTATTCTTCTTCGTCCCCTCCCTCATCTCGAGTCATTCACACGATCCGGGTTTTAACTTTTTCCTTCTGTCAGTCGCGCGATGATGTCGCATTTAATATACTTTGGCTGTCAACCTAAAATTATCGGTTTATGCGACTCACAGACGACGTAATTGCTACCGCTTGGGCCTCTAGAAGCGAAACTATCAGAAAATAAGAACGGAGGAAGAGAAAAAAAATCTCGCAACAAAAACTGTCAAAGATGTCATAAACTTGACAGAAATCTCTTTGATTTTTTTCTTAGTAAACTACAAATTTTATATACGAATAAACTTTTTCTATCGTTTCGAATTTCCTCTTAATATGACAGCTTTTGTAGCCTTTTTTAATTCTGCTTTTTATGAATTCCCTCTTTTTTCTTTTGAGAAAGCCACATAGTCTAAGTTCCAAATTAAGGGAGAAAATTGAGAAGTTGAAGAGGGGGAGAGATGAGTTGAAGCAATTAAGGCGTCTCTCATTAAACACCCCTGGAGTCTGACAGCCTCAGAATGTGATAGATCTGGATGAGCCAATATTCATAAGCGACTTCTCTCTTCCCTTCTCCTCTTTCCTTCCACTTTTTTTGCTCCTTCTCTGGCAAACCGATGTCTAGAAACGGGCGCACGCGCACAAGTAGGTGATTAGAAAAGTTGGCACTAATGAGCTCATGTTAAACAGAAAGAAAGCTCCATCAAACACAATCACGACTCAAACGGGTTTTCGACGGCAAACACGAACAACTCGAGGCGACACAACTGAGTCAACAAGATAAACCTCGTAAAGCGCTTACGTATTCGCGCACTGGCCCCATCAGTTTACACAGCAAACTAATAAAAATAAAATCCTTTTAGACCTAACCTTTTATCAGTTGCTGGATTCTACCAGTTTTCCCGAATTAAACATCAAAGAGTTGCACAGGTTTAAAAAAAACCGAGGCAATCGAATCGACGCTCGTTTATCACCCCACGAGGGTAAGATGGAAAATTTGAGAGAGAACAATCTTACCTCTCGACAAGTAGAAGTTGCAATGCAGTTATCACAATGAAAAAGAGAAGCGATCTATTTCCCCTCTCTTCCCTTAATTATAGGATCCCTTGACAGGTTTCTTTGGGCTTACACAAAAATTAAAAACGAAAAAAACACACAATTCGTTGGGTGAAATTACATCGGTAATTATACAGTAATCAATTCGAAGAGAAAACCGATGAAACAAATCCAATTTAACGTGTTTTTAGAATTTAATCTTTAACGCTATATTATATACACACTACATATACAAGTACATACGTCATATCTAGTTTGTTATTGTTCAACTATTGATATACGTAGTGTCAATTAAATGGAACTTTTGATTCATAAATCAGATACAGACCTACATGGGCTTTTCCTTTTCAATAACATCAGCTTGCGGGATTCAATATGAGCGATATTACTTCGGCCGTTGTACAGGAGAGCAAAAAAATCATAAAGTAGCAGTGACCCTATAACAGTCAGTTGTCTATATCAATATATATTTTGTGAAAATCCCATAGAACTAAGTTCAGTAGAAGGGAATTATATATTGATTTAGTGGTGCAGAGCTTTGCTCAAGTCTATCCAATGATAAGTTGTCGTCAATTTCACACAACCTGTGGTGACACATGTGTTTATCGAAAGGTTATTAGCTTATGTCCGGCCTGTTTTCAAATTGATAGTCATGTATTCTAGTATCGCGTAAAAAAATGTTTTGCATATTGCTTTGCCTGGGCCCTTAGGATCAGTGAATTTCATATTTATTACCATGTTTTGCTCGATACAATAAAATTTCGTTAAAAATAATTTTGTAATGTAAAATTTGCGTATGGCATGCGGTGCATTTAAAAAATTACGTTTAACTCCACGTGAGTCTGTCATTTGTCATACTAAGATGTAAGACCCATTTATTATGGATTCAGTAAAGGACGAGGGAGTTTAAATATTTGATTCTGCCAAACCACACGAGAGCATTGGTGTTCTTGTGTCTGTCAAAAGGTTTTTTTTTTTCAAAAAAAGAAGAAATATAAACTTGAAAAAAAAGATGAAAAAAAATGAAAAACAGAAAAAAAATAAAAATAAATAGAATCCAATTTTTCATTAGACATGGCGTTGACAAATTAGACAACCTGAAATGAGGCATGCATTTTTTCTTTACATTTTTTTTTCAAACATTTAAAAACTGTTTTGATGTACGTAATTTGGAGAAAGAAAGAAAAGTGGCTGAAAAGAATCAATAGTTATGTAGGTAGAAATTCACTTAGTCGGCCCTCTGAAGAAAAGTTTACGCCATACATTTTAAGTAAGTTCTAAGCCTTAAGCAGTCACACAAATAATTTGCATTCATGCCATGTTTTGATCAAGAAATTAAAGTCAAAGTGTTGTTCGATGTTTTTATAGCGGGAATTTAAGGTGCGGGTATAAATGCCAGTCTCTTTTCAGTACATGATTAAAATTTAAAATCAAGTTGGAGCGTTCACAATAAAATCAGTTTACTTCAAACAACTCCGAATGCGTGCAAGTTTCCGAGTACAAAACGTAATTATTATTTTTTTTGAAATTTGATCTTTGCTTACGGCCATTTTAGTTCCCCCCCAACAAACCGGCCACTCAAGTGTCGCTTGCAAATTAAACTTTTTTGTTTTTAAAAATTACGAAATTGCAAAAAGTTAATATTTTGATTCCCGAACGTTTATCTTTGAATTAATTTACAGATTATACCAGATATATGGATCAAAATATTGCTCTTTGTCCCTTTATGAATTGTACTCGCGTGGAATAAACGGAAATTAATTTATGCACTTGTGCACAAAGGGTGATGTAATTTTAACACTTTTCTAGAAAAATAAAATAATATCATACGGCAACCACCAAACAAAACAAATCGAATGCATTGCATGCAGAACCAGTGCTGTCATCTGTTGCCTACAGGGAAAACTTTTGTAAATCGTGTGATTTTAAAAACTCTTATTTTTTCCGAATAAAAGTAAAAATATTGGTAATTATTCGCTATATTTTTTCTTTTTCGAATTGTAATCGATTCAGTTGATTGTAAATAATGTTAAAATAACAGTCGTCGTAAATATGGTAAAACAATTTTTGCAAAAGTAAAATTTATTCAGTCACGGTAATAACGCAAATGGCTGAATTCAACATCAGAGACATGGCAAAGTTAATACGCTGCCTTCCAAATTAACATGGGATAAATCCTTCAGCAAATTATCTTAATGAAGTCATAAATATGGCGTTAACGATAGGAACGAGCACCAACTGAACTCTTCGAATGTAACATGTTATTCTAATACTGCACCAGAGACCTAAACTGAATGAAAATTAAAAACCGCTCCCTTTATTCAATGATCTAGTTGTTTTTTTGGTTTTGAAAAAAAAAGAAAAAGTATTTCTATTTTCAATTTTAAGAAGACAAATTAAACAAAAGAAACACATAAATTATACTTTTTTTTTTGTATTTGCTTGGAGAAAAAAACTTGATTTTCAAAAATCCTACGCTAAATGTTTCGAAGAAACCACACTAACAGGTTAATTACAGGTTTAAAGCTATAAAATTACAAGCAAAATAAAACCCGTATACAGCATCAGATAAAAGAAAGAAGAAAGAGAAAACTTTAAATTTTAAGAGGATTTCCTAGAAAAACAGGCCCACTTAAAGTTCTTTATCTTGGAAACAAGCAAACTACACCAAGATTACAAAATACAAATATACTCACAATTCAATGTTACTTTACACCTGGTTTCAATTTGATGATAATAGAAATACAATAGAAAACGAATGCCACAATAAATCCTATAAAATCACTCTTTTTTTTAACAAAACACGTAGACAATCTTTAATGTGACTGTGACTCCTCAACCTTCGTGAAAAACTTATTACAAGTTAACCGCATTTTGTTTGCATGAATTCACCCTGTGGCAGGTATGTGGCCCCTTAGTTGAACCTCCTGCAGTTTTCTGCCGTTAATTCATACTTCAAGGTAGAGTTGTGTCTTCCATTATACATTAAGCTAACCCTTCCCTCCCTTCTCCCTCCCAGCCTCTTGTCAAAGGGCCATCTGCTTCTCCCTCACTGCAACTGCAAACTGACCAAAACTCCTTGTGTATTCATGATGCGGATGTATCATTAAAGATTTTTTTTATTCATTTTTTTGTTAAACAAAAAATTGCATTTAAATAGTATATTATAGACCAAAAACGAACTTGACACACTTTTATGACTGTCACCACGCTCATTAACTGAAATTGAAAGGAATACATTTTCATATTTATAACAAATATGTATATTTCTAACAAATGTGTATATTTCTAACAAATATATATATTTCTAACAAATGTGTATATTTCTAACAACTATGTATATTTCTAACAAATGTGTATATTTCTAACAAATATGTATATTTCTAACAAATGTGTATATTTCTAACAAATATGTATATTTCTACATTAATTTTTACAAATTTTTACGAATTTGAGTTTGAATTTAAGAATAACACGTATAAACAAATTTTAAAACTTTATTAATTAATCGAGAAAAGTGTTTTCAATTTTAAAACTTATAATAATATGCTCATCATATTTTAACTGGTAAACAGCAGTTAAATTTTATATGTGCAAATATTTAATTAAACTATATGTTAAATAGCTATTAAAACCTCAAAATAAATACATGGCTAAAAAAAATATGAGTTTCCCTTCAAGTCATTTTTACTGTATGTATATAAATTTATTCTTTTAACTTGTAGAAAGAAAGAATTATTATTTTTATTTCTGTTATAATTATATTCTATTCATGTTAATTGCAATTATTTTTAATTCCAAACCAACAGCATGACAACTGAATAGTTCTTGTGAGAAGAAAATTAGACAACCATTGGCTTAATCTTAAAATTAGCTCACAAACTTAATTCCTGGATGCAAAATGTTTATTTTCTCATTTTAATTCGTTTTTTTTTTTACTTTTTAATTCACAGTAAAAAACATACAAATACTGATGAATATTTATTATATTTATTTTTAATAATATAAAAGACAGATAACCATAAAAAGTATCAGTAAAAATAGGGAGAGGTTGGAACTGCACACCTGCCTGCGAAATAGCTGAAATTGACGATAAGATGTCGAGAGAGGAAGGAACTTCTCAAATTTATGACTCGTTACTTCTCACCGGTGATAGGCAAAATTGTCCATCGCATACAGCGTGTTTCTTGGCAGGAATAGACCTCCTGCTGGCACCTTATTGCTTCGGCGCATTGCAATTAAGACACGCAAACCAATTTATAACAAACAACCTTAAAGTTTATTTTGTTTATTTCGTTATTTCTTCCTTTATGAAGCTCATTTTAAATGTTGTGATTACCTTTGAGTTATAATGGCTGTTAAACAGTCAAATTATACGTTTTCCTAATGATAACGTGTCATAAACTTGACTCTATGCAAGACGAAGGACAATTAAAACAGGGGATTTGAACACAGGGAACAAAAAAAAAATCTCAAAATAATTCAATCAGCAAAGTGGTTGCAATTAACATAAAGCACCACTTATTATTCCGATCAACACATAAGGAAATACTAGTGTCTAGCGGTAACATTTTTATATTGAGGAAAGAGTAAAAAAACATCATCTTACAAATTTTGAATACACAATTCAAACCTCAATTTGTAACAGCTGCACCACACGGACGTATTCATCTAAAGGGAACATCATTGCATACAATTAAAAGCATTATCCTCACATGAGAATTATTCGTAAATTTTTTTTTTAATTTTTTTTAAAACTTTTATTTCGTATGCATAAAAACATTATTATCAAAGTCATCGGCACAAGATAATTATTGTATTTAAACTTTTTTATTTATTATTATCTATGTTCTTCTAGATTCGAACAAGAAAATTGTATACCAAAATCCACCGCCCCATCCCAATTGGAATTTTGTTAGCTAATGCAAATCCTTTAAAATTATCTTTTTGTATATGAGAAAGAGGCAGAGCTCTCCATCGCCCGTCACTGAATATCAACAACTTAATTAGCTTCGAGCTGTACAGGAAAAGAAAAAAAATTAAAAACGAAAAAGCGTTTAATGACAAGCAAGTTTCTCTGCTTCTGCCTCTTATTTCGGTGTTGTAATTTGGAGCCTAATGAACTTGAATGTCTCGTTTTCTTAATATCAAGAGATGAAAATGAGAAGAGTAGTGCAATAAATAAAACATTATGTTTTTAATAAGGCAAAAATACGGACACGGTACAGGGATTTTCATTATCTCCAATTACAAGCAAAAAGCAAGAAAAAAAAGAAGAAAAGAGAAAAAAAATGTAGACTTTGGATTTCACAATAACAAGAAGACACAAACTAACGAGCGAAAGTTTCTGCTTGTTCATTTACTAGTGTATTAATAACAGTTAAATTTATGTACAAAAGTTGATTGTGCAAATGAGTTTGTTGTGGAAGCTAATAAAATATGATTTCTATTCACACGCTGCACTTCTCGGGTTACCTAAGGTCACACTATACAATGAGGATGAGCTAATTTACGACCTCTGGCAGCCCATCGAGGATCCCAAGGTCCCTTAATGAATTTCGGTGAGGATGGGTTACATGAACCCCTCCTACAACAACGCCGGGTTTTCTCCGTAAAGGTGCACTCATTCGATAAAGGTACTTTTCATTTCCTCATCTAATTACACGTGCTCGTAAAATCCAATCAGACGAATTTGTTAGTTTGTGGGCTTGACAATTTAACTTAGGAATCTGATGTCGGTGTAGTCAGGTCTTTGCCGCGATCTGATTGCATGTCACTTTCAGTAGCTAAATAATTACTGGCTCCCAGCACCCGACCAAAGATGTTGCTTGGGCAACATTGACTTTAATAAAAGTGAAACGCATAAATTATCATTCGCCAACCCCTCTCCAACCACCCCATGCCCCAACCTTATCCCGTTTGCCTCAATTTTCATAGCAACAAGGCAATGTAGAATCAATTCTTCTTAATCTCCGTGGAATTATAAACTTATATCACGCGCATGCAGTAAACAAACAAACAACACCGTGCACGCGTCAGCACTTTCTATCTTCTGACTCATCCTCGACGATCAACAACTGTAAATCAGAAAGAGACCCGCTGAGCATCAGCAAGAAAAATAGTCATTTCAATAAACTGCATACATGAGCTGCCATCACAGCACAAAAGTACACACCCTCTTTTCAAATTACATGTTCTCAAAAATAGCACTATATATATATATATATATACATATACATTGATGTAAGTATACACTATAAGAAAATAAAAAAAAACTGCGACTTTTCAAGCCACAAATTTCTTCCGTTTTTTCTTTACAATGCCATACAGTGGGTGTTTTATAACCTCATTTTGTTTTCAGCTTGATCAACTCCAGATGGAGTGAGGACATACACAAGCAAGATTTAACACACAGCCCATCTCTTGCAGGAGGAGACGTTCGTTTCCTTCTGCCTCGCTTGGAGCAAATCTAGTTAGCTTTTTTTTGTTGGTTTGAAAAAACCCATGACTTGCATTGAACATAGAACTTCTCCCCTTATCGTATTATATATTAAGCCATATATAAAATACAACACGCAGTTTGCGGACGAGATATAGCTGATTTACAACTGAGATTGGACCGAGTAAATATTGCAAAAACGTACTTGGAGGATAAAAAAAAAACCTTTGCTATTTATTATTTCAGGGGTAAGCGGGGCCACTCAAAATATGGGAAGGGGGAATGTCCACAATCGTGTGGGAGAGTCAAGTTAAAAGTGTATGTTGGCAAAAGCTGATATTGAAAATTTTATAACCGCCATAAAAAATAGCCATATAGTCTACATGAACCAGCACATATAAACCAAAAAAGTAATCACCTAAGTCCACGCTACAAATACAATTTTTTTTTATATTTCATGAAAAATGAGTTGTTGTTTTTTCTTTTTTTTCTTTAAAAAAAAAATAATAATTTTTGCAATCTTTACTTTAGCTAAATGTTAACTTTGTAAAGTAAGTTGGCTAAATAACTTAATGAAATTCAAGCTAGGTCATAAAATAATCTTTCAATGAGCCTTACACTAATGCGCACCCCACCAGTTAATGACTTAATTAAAGAAATTCCCACTTCAAAAAAAAATAACTTTTTGTCAACGTGTAAGTGTCATGTAATACTTCTCGCTGCGTGTTTACAAAAAAAGGTAAAAAAAAAATTGAGAAAAGTTACTCACAAGTCAGTTAAAAAAATAAAATGCAAATAAAAAAATGTGGTCCACGGTTATGTGATAGTGATTGAAGGGGTGTGTGCAATAGTGGCCAAATATCCTACAACACAGTGTGAAATGGTGCAGAAAGAAAAAAAAAAGGAAGGCGACTCTACATTTTTCTTTCACATGCATCTTGCGGGAATTCACACACAAAGCAATCATGGGTTGGTGCGGTAGGCAATAGTATGCAAATTGCATTGCTATGGCATGGTGATTTACAACACGACCATAAAACAGTTGCAACACAAAAACTGACCACTGCTGTCACCACCCACCATCTCAAGCAAGCAACGTTGAGAAATGGATCCCATTTCCCCCAACATGCCATTTGACGAATCAATTTTCAAAAACTACATTAACACTACATGTGTTAGATGTGCATAACGCAAAAGCGGCACGGTAAAATCCATGTAGAAAATATGGGAATATAAAAGAGGAAAATGGCAGAGAAGATTAAAGGGTGTTAAAAAAATGGAAAAAGAAAAACCCATGCCATAAATGTTTAAAAGTTATTTGCTTTTAACATGGGGTAGAAAAAGTAAAGAATTTTTTTCAGGTGTGTTAAAGATAAATCAACTTTGTTGGTGTCTTAAATCATTATTGATAGAAGACTAACGCAGTAAAAAGTGATACTTACTGTTTGTGTTTTGTATGTGAAATAATAAACAAGACTGATCAAATGTGTGCCTGTAGAAAAATATCGAAGTTATACCTATAAATCAAGCGTGTGAATCGTTATTTGTCATGTGCAGATTTATTTATGACCTATGCGATAAGAATGCAGGGCACCTGTATGTCTGTGCTACACCCGACTTAAGAGTTTTATGAAGAGTAAGAATAATATTTATTACGCAGCGTAAACGTTAAAAAAAAATACCTGCTCGAAGAAATCAGAAATGCCAATTAATATTTTGCTTTACGAAATGAATTTGATCAAAATTTACTGTGTATATTCTTGGTTCTATAAGAAAATTTTTAAAAAAATTACACATCCAATACAAAAGTTTGCAATTTCGTCAACTACAGAGATTTGAGTTTTACTTTCTCAGACGTACCGTATTCGAATTTTTAATTTTAGCTAAAAGAAAATGAGAAATTTTAACACAACTGTAGAATGCTCAATTTCCATAGAATTAATAATATAATTTCACTATTTCACTAAGAAAAGACATGTATTTAACTTTAAAACGCAACACTAACTTTCAATTTTTCAATTTTATTTTTGACTAGAAAGACAATTCTGGCGCCATCTAGTGCAGAAGAATGTAAGTAGTTTATCAATAACGTCCCCGACCAAATTCCCATCCTCACCCTATATTACAGTTCAGTCACAACAATATAATTGCCCTGTTTTAAACTCCCTATTGTCATGTGTGAAGTGTCAGTTGTAAAACCCGAAATTTGTTATTCGTGAAATCATGTGGCATTTTTGCAGTTTTTCATTTGTAATTATACAACAAAAGGTGGGCGGAAAGTTTTTAAAACAATTGGCAATAATTTGATTACCGGTACTTTCATTAGATATTTCAACCAATCAGATGGCGATAATAAGCGAACCATAACGAACGTTTTGGATTCGTTCGTTCGTCTAATGGAAATATATACGACGTTCAGTTTAGGACACCTCCTTTCGTCTGGTCGTCCGACTAATCCGTAGCTGCTGTTGAACTGTTGCACAATTTAAGTTTGTTCTTTCACCGAGTTTTATTGGAATAGTTCTGTTGTTTGCGTCATTACTTGAACACTTATTAATTTCTGCGTTCACTAAGAATATACCGAATATATGTAAAGAAGTCCCCATTAAAAACACCGGCGTAAGCGGTGGTGAACGTGAAAATTGTCGTCTCCAAAAAGTGTTCAAGTAATGACGCAGACATCATTTCGATAGAATTCGGAGGAAGAAATTCAAACGAAAAAAATTCACAAATGTGTGTTGCACATTTCGAAAGAACTTGATTTTAAAGTTAATCAAAAACATGTTTTTTTTTCTTCTGTAAATTAAAAGCTGTAATCAAATATATATTTATATTATTTTTTCTGATAAAATAGTTTCAAGAATATTACTTTTTCAGGCTTATAGAGTACGTGGCATTGGCTGTATTGTATAAGTTAAATTCATGCATATTTAATAGAAGACCAGATGTGGTCACTATGAATACAAATACTCAAATTTTGTACTTAAAATAAACTAGACTTTGAATGCATTTAATTCCTTGATTAAACTAAAACAAAAAAACCTATTTTATTTATTTTTAAATTTATATGGTACTAGGATCCATTTTTACAATTTCATTTGGATTAAGATCACTTCTGAGAACAATGCCTTTCTGTTTGTTAACATCGAGTTCTTCTATATATCCAAACCAATAAATCACCATTCCAGATCCAAATCTAAAAAAATTAGTTATACAAATTAGAAGGAACAATCTATAAAACAATTTTACCTGTTCCAATAACTCCAAAATTGATCTTTTAAATAATTTTGATGATTTTCTTCATCACCAAATGATGCTTTACTTTCTATCCAATTAACAATAAAACCATCGACAGCTAAAGCAAAAATGTTAACCGTTTATAAACACAATTATTTTATCATAATAATTTTAGCATAATAATTATTTACCAAATGGCACTTCCATTTTAAAATCTGGAGTTTTATCATAACCTTTATCACGCATATGAATTTCTTCTGAAATTTGCGTAAAATAATATCAAAAAAAATTCACACACTATGAAATGAATAACTCTATTTACCAATAAAAGCTAATCCTTGATTTTGTAAAATTGTCCGCAGTTTGCATTCATATTCATGGCCAAACGAGCTTGACAAAATCGCAAAAATTAAAACTTTTTTCAAATACAAAACAATGATACACTTACTACTTGATGATGTCTGCATAAGGTCCGTAATTGTCATCCTGTAATATGCACTATTTGCAAGATTTAAAACGTTAAACAAGTTTGTATAAATTATGGAGAAATAAACTTACCAAATAAACTTCAAAAGCAAGATTTTTATCCTTTATTAAAGAAGTATCTTTCATTAATTTGGATATTTGTTGTTTCATCGATTCCGTCGTTTGATTTAAATTTATTAAATATTGTTCTAAGATTGCACGTGCTAACAACCACGGCGATAGATCTATCTAAATGTAAACAATCTGAGTATTATTTAATTGACACTTTAGTTAATTTTAATTTTACTTCTTCAGCAAAACGTAAAATTATTCCAGGCTGAGATTTGTTGCTTACATCTTTTATGTACCTGGTTGGAGAAAAATAATTGTAAATTAACATTTTAAAAAACAATCCCCCAAAATAAACTCAAAAAATACTTCTTTTTATGAGAAAATTAGACGCTTATGTATGCAGCAAGACGTAACAAGGCGGAGATTTACCATCTCTTTAGAGTTTATAGCAATTTAGTGTGTACTTTATTTACTTATTGTAATATATCCGTGATATGTCAGAGGAACAGTGCTTCTGATAATGCCTTTTTGTTTTTCTTTGGTATTCTTGTCCGTAAATGCTTCCTAATGTTCTAGGAGAAATACTAGAAAAATAAAATGAAATGACAATTAAAATTAATATTTCTTTATTGTACATTAATAAACATACTGTGGAAATCGTTCGGATAATATTTGCGTTGTGTCTATAGGATTGATTGGCAATGTTTGTATTTCGTCTATTATTTCGTTGTAAGATACATATTTTAGCGTTTTCAAAATTTTCCTGCCACTTTCAGACGCCATTTTGCAAAACACGAAACTTCTACAAACCATCGACAGGCGGCTAAACTCGATCGCGCCGTTATTTAAGAGTTTATTTTAAAAAAATTCGTTTATTTCTGGTAACGCTTACTGGCCGGCTGGCCCTGATAAAACACTTTGTCATTTTCCCTTTCTCATCCACTACGTTTTGCTTAATTAATCCGAAATTCTGAATAATTTCCATTAGTTGAGGCGTTGGTGGCAAAATACTTTGAAAATATCCTCGATCCCACGCAGCAAATCTCGCACATCGCAGTAAAGTGACGGTAAAAAAAATTGTGTTTTAAAGTTTTTTTTTTTTAAAGTGAAATTTTTAAAATTTAAATTTCAACTTGCATATATAGAAGGAAAAAGAAAATGTTATTTTGTTAGTCCACATAATGGCGTCAAGGTAGGTGCGAGAGTATTTTTCAATTTGCGGTTATTTAAAACGGCATTCTCGATGAATACGTTCAAAATCAAGCTCTAAGAAAATTTTTGCACGATGCGCTTGTATTATTTCCGTCAACTATAATTGAGGACTCCGGTCCAATTAATCAAAGTGTCGAAAATGAATAAGACAATTGCGCAAAGCTTTAAAATGACAAAGTGTCTACAAATCAGGAAAGAAAAACCAAATTCTCGGAAGCAATACCCAATACCAAAGACACGTGGAGAGCCCAGTCGCATACTTCAAAGTCAGTTAATCATATTAATTATAGAAGCAAAATTAAAAACTCTATGTAAAATTTACCGTTGTTTTTCAGTTCCAGAAACACCCAAACCGAAAGGCAAATTTGGCACGGTTCTGGAATTAAGCAAAAATAAACGGAAGTCATCAGACAGGACACCTGAAAATGAGAAATTTTCTACATTTATATCCGTTTCACCTATACTTAAGCAATCGCCCAGTAATGCTATAACATGGAAGTTGTCGTCTCCCATAAGTGGACAATTAATGACTCAAATAACAGAGCCATGCAGATATGTCCCAGATCATGTTGAAAAGGTAAGAAAATTAATTGCTACAGTATTGACATTTAGGTTGTAGAAAATTTATTTTAATTTTTTTCTACATTTCCAGATTGTAGGTGAGAAAATAAACAATACCTTGCTTAATGTCTGGAAGACTAAAAAGCAAATTGAATCACAGAATGGCACTGATGATAAGGATTATTCGATGTAAGTATAGAATAAATGAACACAAATTTCCAATGTTTATTAAAAAAAAAAAGTTATTTTACTTTCAGTTCCTTCAAAAGATCGAGACTTGGAAGTGATGAAGATGAAAGATGCAACAAGTTGGCACTTTCTCAGATAATAAAAAAACCAGGTTCGATTTGAAACAAGTATTAAAAAAATGAAAGATGTACCTTTATATTGATTTTTTTGTATGAAGTTTTAGGCTTTAATCCTCAGCAAACGGCAGATTTTACTATCTTCGACGACAACGAGTGGCCAGACGAAGATGAATTCCAACAACCAGAGTTTCTCCAAGCAACTCAAGAAATGGAAGACATTTCTCTTGCTGAAAAAAAAATCACTGTTCCTGATGCACCCCAGCCCACATTCATCGCTCCTGTTGTTAAGTGTCAAAATGTGAAAGCAAACCAGACTGTTCAAAGGACGTGTGTCGCTTCTATTGAACCAAAACCTACTCGTGCTGCTGTTCTGTCTAGCTCTTTATCGGAAAGAATATTAATCGCCCCAAATGCTAGGAGAGAAATCGTGAAAACAAGTCAGCCTGTTAAAAAATTGACTTTAAAAGGAACCACAAACGTTACTGAAATTCAAAGAAAATCTCAACAATGTGCCCAGTCGATCTCAAGCATTTCATTGTCGGGCAGTAGGAATTTAATGGCTCAAAATTCATTTAGTGCAATATCACAGGCACATAAAGGTGGTACGATCGGTGTGCGAAAAGACAACCAATTGCCTTTAATTAAGCCCCAAGTAAATGTTGTCGCACCAAATACGTCCCGTACGATTCATCCTGTAGCAGAAACGGCCCATCAACACTTACCGACGTTAAGAGACCAACCAAAGCCTGATAATTCAAATGATTTTGACGATCTGATGAACGAGTCGTTTGAGAAATTAATGATGGAATGTTTAGATTTATTGGAAGCTGGAGGTTCTGAAACAGTATCAAATCCACTTCAACACGCATCCGCGGCATCCGATAAACCAGCAACTTTACTAAACAACAAAGTGGAATTTGTTAATGTTGGAAAAAAATTGCCAAACGAATATGTTGGTTGTAATAAATCGACTAAAAATAGTGCAACCACAACAAATAGGGCTGAGGGAAAGCAAAAACCAGCTGCAACTTCAACAGTTGAATGGAATACAGCAGCAAAGAGGAAAGGAAAAGTGGCCGAAAATCAATTTACAAACATTAAGCCAAAAGGCAAAGCACCCAGCACGGATGTTCCAAGCCGCAACGTTTGTGAAAGACTAAATATGACTCGTTCTGCAGACGTAAATTGTACGAAAAGTCCAACGGCTGGTTCGATTTGGCCAGACGACGATCTTTTTTTCAACAGTCCCGACGTGCTTGCAGAGTTTCAGAAATTTGATGGTTTGTTAAGAAAATAATTTTTTTTAAACATTTCGTACACGTAGAAATATAATAATAAAAAAATCTAAATTAATTCAGTAGTAGGCAAGGACGATTCTAAACGTGTGGTTGCAATTTGCAGTCGAGAAGAAATAACTAGGAAACAAATAGCTGCAAAAGTAAGAAGACAAAAGAGGATAGCCAGCCGCTTGATGATACCAAGAAAGTAATTAAATTGTTCCAATTTTTATTAAACATGTACAATGTGGCACAAAGGTAGTGCAAGTGGACAATTAAAAACGAAAAATTTCGGCATACTCCTTTGCATTAACAATTGTTTTTTGATAGGTTTTGTCCACAAACTGTAACATGCTTTCAAAAACAAAAGAAACTCTTGACTGATTCAAAATAACTCCTGGCTATTTTAATATTTTTTTTCTCATTCCAAGTCGTCTTCAACCAAATTACTTGTACTGTTTGCAATTCTCTAAAAATGAAAAGGATTCTTTGAGTAAAAAATACAGCAAGTCAATAAAATACCGTTCCCACTCACTACATAAAGAAATCGTAACAAATAAAATGAAATAGAGAATTTAATTCATTCGAAAATATACAGATATAGCAGCAGTTAGAAAAGGAAAATTTCCCTCATAGTCGCGTGGAAAATATTTAATGACTTATTTTCTCGTTTCGAATTTGTCACTAGAATATAGCGAGCCAAGACCTCCGGAAATATTCCCTCTTATTTTCCGACATTTAAATACATTACTAAATTTCACTTGATACAAGAAATCTCTAGCGAGTGAGAACTTCGGTTATATTTAATTACGGTAACTTCACTCCCAATTATACCTGACTGACGATGGGCAATCGTTGAAGCAACATGTGAAAAACTTGGGGAGGCAACGTTTGTTGCAGCACCTGGAGAAGTTGCTGAGGTTGACCACACAGTGCTACAGCATTACTTAAGTGTTCGACGCCGTTCTCCAAATCATCTACAATAAATAATAATTATATTTCAACCCTCGAGTAAAATAGTAAAGGATACCTTGAGCAAGCAACTCTTCTCCCAACTGAATTTCCTGTAAGAAAAAGCGCTGGACTGCTTCGTGATCCTTTAAATCTGGAATCTACGAAGGTGAGATTATTAGTATTTAAAACAACCGTACGTTAATACCAAATCCAACCTGACTTGTTTTTTTGGTTTCTTGGTGCCTCTTAGCGTTAGCTCGTCCTAAAATAATAAAAAATACATTTTAAATTACGATCCAGTTACAAAATCAGTAAAATGAATGTTTTAAACGCTAGCTTATGTATACAGACAAGTTATGCGAGCGCACATTCAAAAAGTAACTGATTTTTGGACTAAGCCTAAGTGTTCGACTTACGTTCTCTTAATTTCTGTTTGAAGAGAGGATCGGTCCTGCGCTTTCTGTCAAAATATATGCAATATCCGATGAAAATAGTGCCACAAATACCTGCTGCAATACCCAAAGCTGTTTTTGACATCATAACAGCCATAATTTGGTCGGCAGACAGCTGAACAGGACGATTACAGCCGACACGGAAAGCATGCAGGCGGGCCCAAGCGGCACACAAACTGTCATAGTTTCGCAGTAAAAGGAACGACATTATCCTATTGGTTTAAATTTTTGTTAAGCATGAAGGGAAGCATGCGGGAACTACGGATTTTGACATCAATTATGGGAGCGAATAAGTTATCATATTTTGTAAATGATAATAAAAATTTAAAATTTAAAAGTTACGTTCCGTCACTAACGATCATGACCGCCCATATAGTGTGAAGAATGCGATAGCAGACGGTTGCCAGTAGCAACGAATGTGCACTGTGGCGTCGTGCCGGTAGGACATTCAAGTATTAAAAGTAAATGAAACAACAAGACTGAAGATTTCGGACAAAAAGATGAGGAAAAATGAAAATGCGTGCTGTGTACTGTTATTATCTTGGAAGTCCTTCCCGTCACGATGCAGCATACACCTTTGGACAAGCTCCCGCTAGAAGTCCGCGAAACAATTTCGATTGCTCGGCCCATCGCTGCATGATCCACTGCAACCATTTTCAATAACGCATTTACAAATAATGTATGGTAAACTCATCTTTTATATCTTTATTTATTATTACTTATAAAGTTGAAATTTGTCTCCTGTATTGCGAAACGAATTACTAGGCCTATTATATACGGATAAGTTTGGGATCAGTATAGAAAGATTTTAAAAAAAAAGTATTATGTCATGGATCATAAACATTTTATTGACTTATTTTTATTAAATTTGGCTGAAAGCAGTGTTAATGAAGTGATTTTTAATGACATAACGGTGCTAGTAGTTTCATTATCGGATTGACCACGGAAGATGATCGTTTGATCGAAAGGCCTATGGTTTTAATTATAATCTGTGGTTTTAATTCGTTTGTAAGTTTAAGAGTGCCATTATATCATTAAAATCACTTTATTAATTATCAAAGCAGGTGCGCATTGAGATAGATGTTTTCATAGAAAGCAGTGTATGCTAGCACTTTGCGTTTACCAGACGTTTCTGATGTGCTCCCAAACGTCCGTATATAACGTTTTCCCAACTGTTTGCTAAGCTCACTGATCTATTATCATACAAGATTCATCTTTTGTTCTGATCAACTCATCTGAAATGCAGTCAAACAAAAAAGTCTCTTACTTCCTCAACACCGAAGTAGGTTCATGCTACGACGGAAAAAAACATCTGATGAAATCGAACCGAATTCGACTGACTGACGATTTAGCGATAAATTACGGCCTGTACCAAAAGATGGAAATTCATTGACCACACCTTGCGACGCCGGAAGAAATGATGAAATTTCACAGCATGTACATAAATACATAAAATTTCTAAGCTGCATCTGTCTAGCAGATGACGTATCCGTTTACGACCAAAAAATGAAACAGTTTAACCCGAGCAACGAATGCCCAGTATTCGACGGTTTATGGGAATTCTGCCAAGAATCTACCGGAGGACCCGTTGCCGGTGCGGTAAAGTTGAACAACAAATCGGCCGACATTGCCATAAATTGGTCGGACGATTTGCAACGTGCTAAGAAGTCGAATGTTTCAGTATAGTTTTAGCAATCTTGGAGCTGTTGAAACATAATCAACGTGCTCTTTATATTGACATTGACGTCCAATTTGTCCATCATGGGACGGCATCGAAGAAGCTTTTTACGCCACAGATCGCGTAATGACTTGTTCGATGCATACCCACAGTGGTGGTTTTTTTCCCCTGGAACTGGAGATTTAAGAGACGTCGGAAAGGGAAATAGTAAATATAATTCGCTAAATTTCTTTTTGAGAGAGGGGATTGATGACGATTCGTTCGAACGGATTTTTAAGTTGGTTATTTTCAAAGTTATGGAATCTCACCAGCCAAACACAGTAGTTTTGCAATGTGGCGCCAATTCGTTAAGGGGGGGGGGGGGGTGGACTTGGCCGCTTTCAATATCACGGTCAAAGGCCATGGGAAATGCCTCGAGTTTGTTAAGACGTTCAATTTGCCTTTATTGGTGGTGGGAGGCGGTGGTTACAACACTGGCAATGTTGCTTGCTGCTGGGGTCGTGCACGGGCAGATTTAAAAGATGAATTGCCATCTAATCAATTCATGAAGTATTACGGTCCAGATTTCAAACAATGAGGGATGAAAATAAGCTGGATTATTTGTATCAAAGTTTAGAGAAAGTATTTAAAAATTTAAGTATGTTATCCATGCACCAAGTGTTCAAATGAGACTGATTTCCGACGCAACTATTGACGATTATACTGACAATGAAAGTGAAATTAGTCTGAATGACCACTTGTCAACAAGGTCCGGCAAAGAGAGTAATGTGGAATGAATTTTCGGACAATGAAGACGAAGGAGGTGGACAGCGCAACAGATGAAGAACCTGCGATTACCAAAAGGATTGCACTAAAATAATCCCTTGATAAGACTGTTTAATTTCAATATTTAAAAAAAAACATTTTCAGTCGTAAGAAATTACGCTTCTAATCCATTTTACCATTTTTTTTAAATTAAAAAACGAAATAATAAAAGGTGATTTTAAAACATTTATTTTAAATTGTACCTCATAACAATGTTTGGCGCCAGTAAAATAAATCATAAAATCAAATGATGGTACAGATGTGTGCAATCATCTTTTGAAGGAGATGCAGGAACGTGGACATGAGTCAATCAAGAAAAATAAGAATAGCCAGCAAGAGATTTAAAATTAATTGCATATTTTGAAGATGATTGAATTGACACATTGACGTGTTCCTCAGGAACTTTTCATATTTGAGTTATGTTTCGTGTTTGGGTTCAATAGATTTAAAATGTCATTCTTTTTTATTAAAAGTTTTGAGTATGAAGTACAATGAAAAATAAAACTGTACATTTTCCATTTTGAAGCAATTCGAAAATGTTAGAAATTGGGCAATATACATCACTTCAAGAGATCTTCGCAGTTATTCAGTATAATTTCATGATTTTCATAGGACCAGAATCTGCAAATGGAAAAAAGTTCAATCAAATTGTTGCACAACAAACATGAAATAGAATTCTACCTTTATGTTTGTACAAGTTCATTCTATTCCTATCCATTTGCGAATAATCAACAACATCATCACCACGTAAACACAACTCTTCACTCCTTCTGGGAAATATAAATGTTGTTTCTGCTGTGTTGTACCGACTAAATTATCAAGCATGTTCTTTAAGAACTGTTTATAATTTACAATATAGTTTTACCTGTTCCTATTTAATGTGTGATGGGGATACCCAAGTGGATGGGGATCCCCTGGGTGTCTCGGATAACTTTCTACCCTTCGCGTCCTATGATGAAATTGTGGGGACGCATCCTCCGAAGAACTAGAGTCGGGGCCATGCTCCAATAAATCTGGAACTAAGCATGAGATTAGTCAATGATACCAGCCAGACGTGGGAAAATTAAATACCTTCAGCGTCCGAATGAGAAATTTGGTGTCTTGGACACATGTGGACGGCTTGTTTTAAGTTCTCATTATATAAATTTTCTGCCGGTGGCTGTGAAATAATGAAATTAGATTCTCAAATAGCTGAGTTAGAGAAATATTATTACATATTTTGAATTGTAATTCAACTCTGTAGCGTTAGATGAGTATGCTGGTATGATTCCTTGAGAAGAATTTAAAATTTGAAACGTGGCATAAGGAGTTACATTCTCTTGAATTTCTGTAAGTTTTATTTTTACTTTTTCACAATCTTTTACAAAAAAAAGACTGCAAAATTGGAACCAATCCTTACTTGTGTCCTGTAGACTTCCATTTTCTATAGTTGGGACGGTTTCTGTATATGTTTTCTTTTTCAATGTATCCGGATTAACTGATTGATATTTGGGATTAATTTTATCTAATAAAGTTAGAAGACAAGTTAGAAATTGTCAAACAGTATGAACATGGGTCATCTAACCTGCAGTATTCCCATTTTCCATTTTTCGCCTTTTCAGACAGATACATATTATAGATATAAAGGCTGTCATTAAAAGTATGGATGCTACAACTGGAATCATAACGGAGAGATCCAAAAACGAAAGACTTCCTTCCTCTTCTTGCATTGAGATCTCTCTATGCCTTCGGTTGTCTGCTCATAAAATGACGGATATTAAAATTAAATCAAAACTGTACCAAAATTACGAGTGTTTGTAACATTTCCAATAACGATAAGTTTTTAAAAGTCGCGTCCCGTTGCATGTAAAGCTACCTCGTGTCAGTGAACTAGTTTATTGGAAAAATTACTTTATTTTCCCATAAACATACCATCAGTTTCTTCTATTAGTGTCATAAAATCGTACTGTGCAAAATTTGATCCCGCACTACTATGAGCAGTCACCCGGAGTTGATAAGCGTCTGCAGGCGCTAAATCCGTAATGACGAATCTCTTGTTATCGGGTTTTACATTATTCGAAACTAATGTCCAGTCTGAAGTTTCTTTTCTTTTATATTCCACTACGAAGTACAGAATTGGACACCCGCCGTCGAACCAAGAATCCAAATTTAGAACAATAAATGTGGAATTGGTTATTATGAGTTTATCTTTGGACGGAGTTTTAGGAGCTGAAATATTCACGATTATTAAAAACAACCTTTAAAATTGCACCTAAATTGCATTATCAGCTGACCATCGCCTTTAGTCTTGGCTGTGATTATGTCCGAAGCTTGTCCTCGTCCTATTCTATTTACTGGGGTGACGTATACTTGATACCGAGTACCGCAAGTGAGGCCCTGTAAAGTATGTGTGTAAGCTGATGGCTGAAGATTTAGTTCTGACCATTGTCCGTAATCCTGGCGAAAACTGAGAATGTAATCTAGGAACAACAAAAAATAAATATCACAAAATATAAATTAAACGACAATAGGATTACTGAATCACTTACGAATGTCGTTCGCGCGGATTTCATCTGGAGGTCTGGTCCATGATAAATGAATTGATTTCATCGTTGTTGATACAATTGATACGATCGGCGCTTCAGGAGGAACTGTAAAAAGAAATTTCATGAGTAATCGTACAAAATTAACAATTAATTTTACTAATCATACCTTCAACAACGACCATGTGGGTAATATTATCACTATTCAAACTATTTTGTACTGTACAAGTATAATTTCCAGCATCATTACTTTGTATGCTCTTAATAATTAATTTTCCTTCGGATGACACATGGACTTTATTCGACGTTTGTACACTCTCCCCTCTAAAAATATAACAATAAAAAAAATCAGCAATTAATTAATTAGTTAAACGGTATTTAGTTACTCACAGGAAAAGCCATCTGACAGAGGCTGCTGGTGTACCAATAAAATCACACGGTAGTTCCAATTTCTGTTTCCACGAAACCTTGACATGGTTTCCAAACGACGCTATTCTTGCTGAAACTAAATGTAAAAAGCGGTTAAGTCTTTAAAGGAGTAAAATTTACTGAAAATCACTCACCTAAAGGTCCCGAAGTGGTCTGTGTCATCACTCTGGTGCTCTCCCCTTCTCCGATGGCTGTAGAAGCTGTCACCCAAAACTCGTATCTTCTGTTTTTGCTCAATCCCTTGGACTCGTACCTCAACATTGAACCGGGTACACTGACTTTAGTGGTTTCCTGTAATTCAATAAAGGTATAATATTCATTCAGGGCTCCAGATCATATGCTTTTACATTCATACTAACCACGAACTCACCTCCCTTCCACTGTCAGTCAACCGGACGTAGACCGTATATTTATTTATATTTCCATTGGGTTTTACTGGCGGCAACCAAGAAACCAGAATAGCATCCAAGGACATCGTTAACGCCTTTATGTCTGCAGGTGGCCCAGGAACTAAAAGTAATGCGAGTTTTTCTTCTATGAGAATGAATGCATTTCAATTCGAGCAACTTGCCATCCTCTAAAGTGGAACAGAAAACAGGTTCACTTTTAACTCCATCTCCAACATGTGTAAACGCCAGGAGGTGAACGCTGTAATTGGTATGTTTCTCCAAACCGTGCAACATTGTTTTCAATGCGGGTGTGATTTTAGTTTCAAATACTGAACCACCACGTGATGCTGCAATACAACAAACCGTATACCTATGCACTTGATTATTAATATACTCCATTAAAAAAGTAGCATTTAATACACATTCGAAAAAATATAAAAAAGAAAAAAGAAATGAAATGAAATGAAATAATGCAGTTATCTACGAGACATTACAACTAATATGTCTAAGACATGAGCCTATAGTTTACCCACCATACCATTCTCTCATGGGCTTGTACAGCACTTTGTATCCTTGAAGAAGGCCATTGATATCGTGTGCAGGTGGGGAATCCCACTGGATATGCAAGGATTGGGAAGACACGGCAGAACATTTGACATTACCAGGAGACGAGCTAGGAACTGCAATCAAAGTAATTGTGAAAATGAGAAAATGTTTAACGCGAAGTGGAATTCTACCATCTTCAATTGTCATTGCGACCACTTCTTCAGAATTTGGTCCAATGCCATGGTCATTAAACGCTTGCACAACAATGCTGTATTTGGTAAATTTTTTCAATTTCTCCAATGTGAGCATTAGATTTAATGGAGATTCCACATTTCCATCCGATAAAGTACGGAAGTTGTACGGCTCTGAGTAATTGTAGAGTTTGTGTCCCACATGATAGCCAAGTATTTCGCCATTCCAATGCTCCTGTTTCGGCGGCTGAAAAACAATTCACAATTTACAACCCAGGATACTTTTCTGAAAAACAAGGTTACCCACCTTCCACGTTATCCTTAAAGTTTGCGAATTCATCGCTTCAACTCGAACATCCTTTGGAGGTCCACTGGGAGCTTTAAATTAAAAACATCACGTGGTTTTCAAGCGAGGCACGCGAATTAGTCAGCAATTTACCTTCTTCCCCGGTTGTTGTAGAAACTAATACACTGGATTCGCTCATTCCTAATTCATTCGTAGCAAATACTCGAAAGCGGTATTTAGTAGCTGGCTTTAAATCTTTAATAGCGACTCGCATCTGAGTGCTGGGAATTGTCAAATTAAATACATACGATGACCAATCAATCCCTACACAAAATAAATTGAACACACATCCAATCAGCAATTCTCATTCCCGGTCTAAATATTTGATTGCTCTAAAGTGATCACCTGAAGTGAATTGCACCAAATAACCGGTTACTGGGATATTCCCATCATATGGTCTATTCCAAGATATGTGCACCGCTCGACTTCCTTCCTCTACCAGATGAATATCATTCGGAGGTTCTGGAAGTTCTACAATGTTTGGAAAAATGTGTGTTTGAATTATGGTGCAGTGAAGTGTGCACATTTTCAACATACCCTGGACGATCAGTAATACTGATGCTTCATCCTCGCCAAATTGGTTTTTTGCTTTGCATTTATACATTGTGCTATCTTTACGCACTACATTCATTATCTTCAATACGGACGTCATCCCGACATCAGATTTTAAGTCCTCCGCTGAAAACCTGTAGATTGTAAATTGTTGATACCGCAAACTCATTTTAAACGCAAGCAGGAAACCTTTTATCAGTGCTAATGGCATGTTTACTCGAAGACCAAGTCACTTGAATTGGCAGATCTCCATGGACATTGCATTTTAATTTTGCTTCTTCTCCCTTTTTAACCGATTCGTTCTTAAGTTTAACGTCTATTTTGGCAGGAACTAAAAACCAAAATAATTATTACAAAATTCAAAATTTTTAATAAAAGATGTTTAGATGCAACATTTCTTCATGTCATTTTATTTTGTCAAAAAGAGGAGAAAAGGAGAAAAGAAAGAGAAGATTGAAAAACATATTTCAATATGGAAAAAAAAGTATTATGTATGTGCAGATTTATAACAACTTGCATTTCCTATAAGCAAGTTTCGGCATAAAGTCTGAGCCAGCAGAAAAGATGGATCAACACTTTCTTTTCATTTCCACTTACCGTGGACGTTGAGAAAGACAACTTTGCTGAGGCCAGCACCAACGTTGTTGGTGGCTTTGCACATGTAGTAGCCTTCATCGTACTCGAGGGCAGAAGGAATTCTCAACGAACCATGATGGGAAAGACTGGTTGCACTCAATTCCACAAAATCACCAGACGACACATCTGGCAAAGGCAAAAAAAAATTTCAAAGTAAATTACAAACATCTGCAACCTATTCATTCGTGCTCGCCCTCATTTCCCCTTCCCCTATCAATACTTTTCCATCGTTATTACTCTATGTTTAACACATGATCATCGACTTTAAAAGGAAACCGTCGAATGCATTTATTCTTACGTCTTGCCTACTGAAACTGGCATTTTAAACGAAATTAGTTTTATTTTTTAATAAGAACAACTGTACAATCAAACAAAATTAACTTTGAAGCGACTAGTACAAGAGCTAATAAAACCTGTAGCACCATTTTTCTAATTCCGAATTTTAGTTCTTAATAGATTAATAGATGCAAACACATGACACATCCACGCACAAGTTCATCAATTACTAAACCCAGTTCGCGCTAAACTAACTCCTCTCTCGATTCACCCGTCAGATTAAAGTAGACGAGAAAGGTCATGTTGTTTACATGACCAAGAAACAAAGGGCGATTTGCAGCCTCTTAGCTCTCCAAACAAGATGTGCTATTAAACAGTAATCTACGTGAAATTTTATTACCAACTTTTCCTCTTACCAAGGGATTTGAACCACGAGATCAACGGCGGTGGATGACCTTCTGCTTGACATTCAATCTGAACAGCACTACCCAAGGCGGTACTGGTGTCCACAGGTTCAACCTGCCATCTAGGCGGTACTAAAAGCAAATAAATAAAAATAAAAACGTTTGCGCACCGATAACTGCGAGGATAGAAACATCAATCAACATACGAACCTTTCACGATGAGCAACGCCGTGTGGTTTACAGTGGCTGCTGCATTGCTAGCGCTGCACGTGTAGTTGCCACTATGATGTGCCATAACTCGTTCTATAACCAACGTACTAGCGTAGTTATCGATCGTCTGAGTGGTCACGTCCGATTTCGGTTGAACCAACGTGCTATCTTTATACCATTTGATATTTAACGGCAGATCTCCTTGACTCAAACTGCAAAAAACCGACGCTCGAATTCCTTCGTAGGTTTGATCCTCTTGGAATGAAAAAGGCATGATTTTCGGAGGAACTGTAGAAAACGAAACAGCTTTTAACCATTTTCTCTCTTCCCACCTTTTGGAAAGCAACTCGTATTTCTACCCAAAACAGCGACTTCAAAATCACGTCTGGCAGTATTTCCTTGCTTATTACTCGCAACGCACGTATATTTTCCAGCATCAGGATTTCTTTGAACATTCTGCACGAGGATAGTCCCATTATAAAAGGACTTCTGGCGATGGTTCACTGGAAGTCGAGAACCATCTGAAAAGAAAGGGAGAGGAAGAAAAAAAACCAAGACCTGAATTTGGTATGAGTTGTGGTCAATTCGAATATTGCACTTCATTACTATAGGAGCCATCTCACGCCACATCGCCTCGAAATTCTCCCATTTTGTCTATTTCATTCTCAACTAACTCTGACAAGATGAAATTCTATCTTGACAGCTCGTTTTCTTTCCACCTCTCACTTTTTCATTCGCCACTAAACTGAGTGTGAAACTGAATCCGGCGCTTCATCCTCCTCCACTTCCTCCCTTCAGCCAGCTCTTGCCTTCCCAAAAAATCGTGAAGCACCACCACCACCACCACCACACCACACAAAGTAGGAAATCACACTTTTTCCCCCCGCCTTCTAAAAACATTGCAACACACGAGAAAGAGAATGCTTTGTCACGCTCCATTTGCTTCGTGTAAGTGTGATGGACGTCACCAGCCCAGCCATCCAATGTACTGACTGGGAATTGGGCTCAAGCCCGATAGGGATAAAATTACAGCCGCATAAAAGACTGGTGCAGCAGTACAATTTCGTCCTCAAAGAAAAATTCGCTCTTGATATGCCATCAAAGCAGAAGAAGATCCTGCGAAAGACGCTTCACTCAACTGTATGTTGCAATATTTTGATTAAAAACTCTCGACTTGACGCTCAACAAATGTCCCTTTGTCCAATCGAAAACTTGGCACTACAAGTTATCAAGAAGCTGAAATGTTGGTTGAGTTGAGTGCACAGTGCATCTCGGCAATCAGATTGGAAAACGGACGGAGAAGACAGGGAGAAAATGCCAGTCCTTGTTATCCTAAGGGGGAGAAAAGTCTGGTAATGCACAAACCTAGTTCGTTCATCAATTATTACTGCGCTTCGTAAACCTAAAATCTAAAATGCAGTCTTCACAGAAAACTTGAAATTCTCCACACAAATCATCCATTTATAATAGCAGTTCTCCTTCACTTATTCCACATCGATTGATTGCCAGTTGCCACTGCTGCAGGTTGTCTTTAAAAGCTGACCAACCCTTCTCCCTAGGCTTTTGCCGACTCTGATTTACAATTACAATTGATAACTAACTCCACATGTCTCCATCTTGTACGTGCCATTTGTGTGGATGCCAAAGGTTTGTTTCCGTTCTGTTGTTGAGGTAATGGCACGACTGTGAATCCAGTGCGCAGTGTCCATTAGACATAATAAGGCCCTTGATGGTCAGCCGAGGACCATTGGCTCTTGTTTACGATTCAGTATAAACCATATCATAGGTCCCAGTAGGCAGACAAGCAAGCTTAGTTTGCATCTTGTCATTCAAACATCCGTTTAATCCGTATTCATACTCTCCTTCTCGTGGGACTTGCCAAACTACAATGGGACAGTGTCTGAATTATTTAGTGCGCGCGTGCGCCAAATGAAAACAAATTTTCAAAATAGAAAGGCGCACGCTTTTAAATCAATTTAATTCTTGTCAAATTACTAAGGCGAATTTACGTGTCAAACGCGTCGATAAATTTTTAATAAAAAGTTTTTAATCTTACCAATTTCCCAATAAATCGCGTCGATGGGATGTCCGGAAACGGGGCATCTCATCCGTAGATCTTCTCCGGCAACAACCGTTATTTTGGGCATTGATCGAATGTAAGGATTACCTGTGAACAGAAGGAAGGCGAGAGGCAATAAGAAAATGTCAATGGAAAGGAATTGAGTGTGGAAACTGAAGACCTCTCTTCACAGAATCACATCTAGTGCGACTAGACAGCCAGATGGAGTGAAAATTAGATTCGACCACCAAAAAAAGTTAATTGAAACTGCAGTGATGGATTCCAAGTGAATTACTGCTTGCCAGATATGGCTCATGGAGGCGAGAATGCGAGGCAAGTGAGAACTGATAGCCAATTCTTAGAAGGTTTAAAATTTAAATAAAAAAAAAAAAAAAAAAAAAAAAAAAAAAAAAATTACAAATCAATGCTGTCAAGCTAGCTAAAATTGAATTGGGCGCAAAGCTTCAAGCAATCCAGTAATTATCTAGTTTGGGTAATCGAGATTTATACACTTCAGTTTGTGGTTACTGAGATAGTGACCACAATTACGAAGAAATTCAATTGCGTCAAGAAAACTTAGAACCGCAAGTTGAACTTTGTCGACGACTTTTCATGTTTATTTAAATGTGTGCGGGTTTGTCTCTAGGACGCACTTAAACGCACCTAATTAAATTTCCACGTGTGTAAAATAAAAACAGATTTAATCCATTCCAAAGTAAATCCACATACCAAAAAAAAAGAATAAAAATTTTATGCCTTTTTACTGCAACCTAGTGTTATCTTTAAAGCTTTTCACGAGTTTCTAAGTCGTTCTAACCCTTTTATATTGGATCAGTTTGGCTTAAAAAGCACAGGGTAAGCACAGCCATGAATGACAGTGGATTGAATTATCTCTCTCATTCCACTTGATGGAAGTACAAGTCTTGGAAATAAGAGTCGCGAAAGAGCAACTATCACCTGTACTAACATTTACGCGTCATCCTAAATACATTTCGCGCTTCAAAGCACTCAACATACGCGTTACCAAAAAAGTCTCATAAAATTACACAAGCTGCCATCCAACTTGGAATCGCCTGTTTCCACTGATCTGCAGTGATGATGAACAGTTTGATTGATTTCATCAGCCACTCACCCATACAAGTGAGCTTTCCAGTACATTTCATCACACAAAATGCGATTTTAAAAACCATTATCTGGAAATTTTTACAACTTGTTTTTATTTTCTGTATAAGCGTTGTTTTTTCGTCATGGTTTAAGTCGATAGAACTCGATACGCATTGCTAGACAACGCACAAGTATACAAAATCTGAATTTTTTGTATATAAAAAAAAGAATAATAAATTCGCATCACGTTGCTTAGACAAAAATATCCACAAATTATAAAGTCGTGACACCATCATGGTACAAATAATAATGTTGATGCATATTTAGATTTAAAGTGGCCCTTCGTTTTGCTGATAAAAACATTAATAAACTCACTTCTATGCAGATGGAGTAATACATATTCAACACTGACATAGATTAAATTGCTGAAATTGCATACCAGTGAACGCGTAAACCCATCAACAAATTATAAAATACTTCACTAAAGTCAAAAATAATAATAAATTTACAATGACCATCAAATTAAGTCCTAATGCAGAAAACAATTTATTTTCCATATCGATAAATTAAAACTTTTAATTAAATTGCTATAGAAAAAAAAATCGCTAGATTCATTCATTTGACCGCAATTGGGATTATGCGATTTGGAAGTGTTAATCAAGGGATATGAACTTTGTTTGTGATAATACCCAGCGGTAAGTGTTTAAGTAAATGTAAATTTTACTCACCATAGACAGCAATAGGTGCCGTGTGCGTTGTATTACCAGCTTTATTGCCAGCAGTACACGCGAATAAACCTCCGTCCTCCACTTGTACCCGACTGATGTTCACGTGGCTAATCACATTCCCATTCATATCACTATATTCTCCTACTCTGATTCGGTCCCCAGGGTGTACAAATGTGTCGTCCACATTCCAAATCACTTTTGGAACCGGAATACCCGCCGCAATACAACGCAATGATAAACTTGCACCAGGATTCAACGTATGCGATTTGAAAGCTGATAAAATTTCTGGCAAACTGTCTACAAAACAAATATATAAAAAAAAGCAATTATTACTACATTTAAAAATGCAGCAAGAAATCAAATTGTATACAAACCAAAACGTTTTATATACAATTCATTAAACACAGGCGCTTCACGTATTAAGTTTTACGATCCCAGATGAAATTGAATGACTTTTTTCACTCGCCCACAAAAAAGAAAAGAAAAAAAAAAAAATACCTATAAAAATTTGACATTTCTAGAGCACCTTAATATTTAAAAGGAAGAGTTCAGTTTTAAGAATGTCGTTCCTGCAACCAGTCGATGGCAGTTGACCTGCAGTAAGGAAAATGGACGAGGCGTCTTCTCTTCCATTTGCTCCCAGGAAGATTCCAACTTCCATCTTGCTTAAAGCTGATACATTTTGTTTCAAAAGAAAATGGAACGACCAGAAATTCCATGTTTTCTTATTCAGCTTAAAGTTTCATTTTTAAATTATTTTTAGCTAATAAAAAAAACCGCAAAAACAAACAACTCAAGAAATAGCGACATGCAAATTAATGACATGCACATTGATCCTACGCTCTGGTAATTGACTGCGGGTTTAAAAATATATTCCGCGATGAATTTTCTATGTGAACTCACCGGAAGTTGAAAAAATATATACACAAAATAACAAGGCTAATTAATTTCAACAAACAAACAAATAAGAAATCAAATAGATAAACATCCCGACTCACCACCGAGCCTTAATTCTGCAGTCGACTGCACCGTTTCCACATTATTCGTTACAAAGCACTGATACATTCCAGAATCCTCTCGATGAACCCGCTCAATCTGCAACATATCCCTTCGCAAAATATTCTCTTTCTTTATATCGCGTCCATCTTTAAGCCAAACCACCGAGCTTATCGGATGTCCTGATATAACGCACGTAAATGTTGCCATACGTCCACGATCCAAAATCTGTTGAACCGGTTCTATGTGAACCGATAACGGAACTGTTAAAATTAAAAAAATGATTTTGTTGAATAATATTTGTAAAAAAAAAAAAAAGATATTTTTTTTTTATTGAAGTTCTAAGAGCGACCATTAACGATGAGAGATGTTTCTATTCTTTCCGTGCCCAGACTGTTACTTGCACTGCACACAAATGTTCCTGCGTCTTCAGGTTGTACATGATCGATAATGAGCAGTCCGTGCACCTGGTGCAGTCGCGATTCCGAGATGGCAGTTACCTGTTGACCTGAATCCACTTTGTGGTGCCAGCTGCGAAAACAAGTTGCAAATATTCAGTACCTGTGGTGTGTGTTCGTCACTTCAACACAGTAATGTAAAAATGTTTAGCACCAAAGTTACTCCACTAAAAATCTGACTGACAATTAAAAATGTTGATTAATAAAATAAAATTTAGAAATATTTTTATTCTCAATCTCGGATTGTAATATTTTTCTTTCACGCATGCCATTCTTATCTTCATTCATTTCCCTGTCATCCTTATCTTGTCTCATTAAACATCTAAGATGACTTTAAAAAAGGATGAATGTTCATTTAACGATGAGGAGGGGAGGACAAAGACTGTATCGGACGACAACTGACCTGTAAGAGGGCGCTGGATGGCCCTGAGCCGCACAAGCGAGGACGACCATCTCGCGCTCTTTGGCTTGGACTATTGATTTGCCGTCAGTAATCCTCGGGGGAACGCTTCCGTTGGGATCTGAATAATTACACACAAGCACCAATTGTACAGTGGCAATAAGCGAATAAGAAAAAAAATACTTTCTCACGATGGATTGTATTGAGTTACTCGTTACACGTTACAGACGTGAGGAAAATAAGAAAAAAGTTAAACAAACAATGTTAAATCTTTAAATAGTTTCAGCGGTATAATGAAAAGAAGATCATGTTTCGAAAAGAAAAGAAGAAGAAGACACGCTGCACAAATTGTTGTTGTTTCAGCTGACATGTTGTTTTTACTTTTTTGTTATGGTGCGTGAATTCAAAAAGAAACATCTTCACGAGTTGTTCAAAACAATAACCTTCCAAAAGCATATACGAAAAAATGAAGAGTGAAACATGTTTAAAACGCGTTTCTACTGAATCTATTTTTGATTGCAGTTGCTGAAAGAGAGCTCATGAATGACAAATTGGGAAGCTCGACGTGTCTACATGATTTCACGCTTCTCTTTTTGTGCAGAAACAAGACAATATCCTGTTAAAATGAAAATAATGACTAGATTTCGTTCTAACATCTTTAATTTAAGAGAAAAGTTAATAAAACCACCGGGTATAATCCTGCCGGTAACAAAAATATCCAAAATATATAAAAAAGAAACCGCTCCACATGAAGTTCACCTGTAACGACTAATTTCCCAGCAGTTGCACTCAGCTTGGCTTCTCCACTTAACCAATGAAGAGTCCGACAATGATACGTGTGTAATGCATCTTGGGTACTCACATTGTGAATGTACAATTCTCCCGAAGGTAAAACGAAAAATTTGGAATCTACAAAAAAATAAAAATTAAAAGTCAACTCAATTTAAAAATATTTTCTGATATTTACAGTACCACTCGTCGTGAATACGCAATGAAGAGACAAGAAAACACATTTTGTCTCATAAATTATAAAGTAAAACCTTTTAGGAGCAGACAAAAATCCATTACCAATGGATTTCAGCAACTGAATAAAACAACTCCACTGTAACTTAAGTAAGAAACAGGGAATGGAACTATCGTAAGCCAATTTAAGTGCATTTTAAACGTGATTATCTCGAACAATTAACAATTAAATGCAGAAAATTACTTGAGATTTCTCGTTGCATTTACATTACCCTTGCATTCAAGTAGAGAATGGTTTTATGACTAAAGAAAGTTAGAAATACGAAAGGAATTTCGCGCAAAGTGGAATTCCAAAGTCGTGTTTACAAAATAAACATCAGAGGTAATGGAATTTCATTGGCATCATTTTGCCTGCTATGCGCATTCCTGAACACCCAAATAATTTGCTTACCTTTCTTAACGTCAGTTTCAATATTGTCCACCGAATTGCGCACCCATGATGTTACTGTCACGTAATCGGCTACGAAACTTGGAATTTGGCACTTGAGAACTGCGGTATTTTCTCGAATAACGTATTCATCGTACACCTGGGCATCGTAAGCTTGAAGAACAACTACACACAAAAAGAAAATAAATTTAAAACATTAAATATCGCATAAAATAAACATAATCTTGAAAGAAAACAAAATTTTTTTCACTTCATTTTTGTTTCACTTTTTTTTTTTTTTTTTTTTTCAATTCATTCCATTAGTCAAAATCTTAAAAACCAAAAAAAAAATTCAAGATGTGGATTCCCTTGAAAGCTGCGATCAATTAAATTCTTTGATGCGTAGCTATAAACATTATAATTTCATATCGCTAGAGACAAAGAACTTGGCATTTTTAATTTAAAAGTTAAATCTTACCGAGTGAAGCGTAAAATATTTGAAAACGTTAAAACATAAACAACTCAACCCGATTTGGACAAGCGTACTCAAAATGCAAACAAGATGCAGACTGGATTTAATATTCATCAACTTTGAACATAAACATGAAAATCAAGCAGAGAAAACATTTTCTTAAAACATTCAGTTTAGATTAACTAATGGGACAAAAACACCCTAATAAAATGCAATGGTGAAGAGTTCTTTGGAGCATTCCCATGGTAAGCGGACTCTTCTCCAACCCCTTTACTAACAGAAAATTAGAACTGTAATGGGAATTTTATCACTTCAATTCATCAAACCAATTTCCCATCGCTTCGAGAAGGAAGGAGGATTTAGTTGGCTAAAAAAAAGTCTGTACTTTCGAACTGCTCCCAGTCAAAGCTCAATAGGATGCACTGGCTTACAATTTTTTTTAAAGTAAAAAATTGGACTCACGGTAAATTTCGTAAAAAAAAAAATAATAGAACGATAAATCTTTCTTAGAGATTCAGAGTTAGTTTTTGTTTTTAGTTTCTGCTGAATGTGAATATTCGACGACATCAACTATTAATCATGAAGACATTTGTAGTAATTTTTTCCACATGTTTTTAATAATGTGGTGTATTATTTTAAAATTCAATGCATTCTCTTACGAGGGTTTATTTATACGTAACTGTATTTTAAATTCATAAGTTTTATGTCCATTTTTTCTCATGAAGCTGAAAAATGAGTACAGTACGCATTGCACACAAAAAGCGCAATAAAGAGTTTGTGTTTTCATTTATTCCTTTCTCCTCCACCTATTTTATACTTTTTTTGGTCATTAAATTCTACTTAGTATACCATTTTAAATTTTTTTAAATTAAAAAAGAAACTAGCTCAATTTTTATAATTTAAAAAAAAAAAAAATTGAAAAACCTGTGCAACTCTCGAGAAAAAAATTCCACACAGACTCAATCCATCAACAACATAAGTGAAATAAGACTTTTCTACGTGAGACGAATATCATTAGGATTCATGCGACAAAATGGCACCGAACTCAAAAGCGAGAGAGGAGAAAAAAAGAAAAGAAAAGATGGATTGATGAAAAATGTGCATACAAAAATAAATGGCTCGAAAAAAAATGCTTGGTCCATTTTTATGTCTAATTTGATTTCAAAACGCACTATGACTGTCATCCTAAGATGTTTTTGTTACAGCTCTTCAAATTCCAGCCTGTGTAAACACCCCTGGTATCATTTCAGTATTCTTAGAGATTCCTTTTTTTCAAAAATAAGATTTTAAGTACAGATTTAAAGTAAAAGGTCTTCCGTGACATGTCAAAAACTTGGTAAGAAAACAAATGAGAAGAAAAAGCAAACATTGATCACTCATCATGCAGAAATGAATGTCAAAACAAGAAATGGAAAATGTGAATCAAACTTTTTTTCCCCCGATGCTTTTAAAACCCCTACCTAAATTCGTTTACTTTCAAGATGATGATCAGATCCAACATGCAGTTTTGGCGGAGCTTCAAAATGCAAACTTTTTAAAACCACAATATCTTCTACGAAATAGGATTCCTTGATAGAAAATGCACGCGCAAATGTGCAGACGTTTTCAATACCCACAATACCACTTGCAGAAGCTTATCACCTTCCAAAATGCCTCTGTATTTATCTTTCAATATCGATTCACTGATAGACCACAAGAGAGCCTGAATCCACACTGGCCAAACGGTCATAACTTTCACTTGCCAAAGCATATCTTTCCGATTCTTCAGCACGGCCATTAGACACAGACCATGAGACCCAACTAGTGTGCAAAACTTTTTTTCAATTAACGAAGAGAATATAAGGAATAAATGTAATTAATTTACCGAGCTGACAGGACATTTTGCAGTAGTGGAACCCCTTGCTGTAAAATCTCACTAAACTTAAGTCGTAAAGTTCATTCCTGGTTTGATTGAAAAATCAACACGCCATTCGCTTTGTTGCCTTAAGATAATGTACCTAATAAGCACAATTCTGGTCATTATTAAGCAATTCCTTTCACGTGTAAATTAATTTATGTCAGAACAATTTAATTTTAGTATTCAAGGGACATTAAATGCAATGTTTTTAATATGAAGGCAGAAAATAGTTCGCCAACACAACCAACTAGAAACTATGCAAATTTAAAAATTCCAGATTTTCTAACTCTGATTGCAAGAGGAATTTCCACATTTCTCTTTTATTTTTGTTTACTAGGCAACTAATTCAACAAACAAAAAACCCAGACCGCATTCTCAAAGATAAAAGTAGTGTTAGAAGAAATAAAATATGTTTCTCAACTCTTTCTCCACAGAGAAAATCGTTGCCAAACCAATTTCACTCGATTATAAACTGTCTTTTACTACAATAAAAATTGCAACCAAATCGGACATTCCTAAGTCTGTGCGGTTTCTCGGTGAGGTGAACCCCATCTTCTTGATTCAGTTCTCGAATATCTCCCTCTTCATGAGTTGGAAAATGATTTTGCCAAAGCGGTTTACAACAGAAACCGCAGCTCCGGACAAACTACAGACAACATCTCACTGATACATAAACGCATGTTGACATCCTCCTAAGAGGATTGTGACCACATTGTATCAAATCCCGTCACCGTATGGCTAACACAATGAAAACCGTATTACAATTTCGAAAACATCCACTCACTGCACTTCGTACTTTCGCCAGCCATCAAATTTATTTTAATATAATCTCATTTAACTTTTTTTTTTATTATCCTTCTCTTTCATATAAAACCAAATCACCATTATCATCAACTTCATAATCTCATGACATATGCAGCTAATTTCATTATCAATGCAAGTCTAATGACATGACATTTTTCTTGCTAATAACTATAATTTATGTGACCAATATTCCTCTCAAAATTTCCTCATTAAGCTATCGTCTTTAATCATAATTATTATGTAATATGTTCACCATATCACATTGTATTTTGTCATTAACTTCTTGTCAATATAAGCACAAGCAAAATTGAAATTTTCTATGCGCAAATTCATAAACTTATCAACTTAGAGGCAAAAAACTAAATCCCAGTGTTTTTCACATTAATCTTTCATTTTTCAGCTAATGCAATAAATAATCTATAAGATAATACTTTAAAAAATTAGCAGTTAAAAAAAAATTTCTTTATTTTTACAATTGTTGCACATGGAGCTAAAGCCAAAAAAAGAAAAAAGAAAGTCGAAAATGGAAAAGATGGCAAAGCAAAGGGGGTTGAAAAGCTATGGGGCACTGATTTCGCGCTCCAATGGCTTCGTTTCTCCACACTATGTGCCATCAAAAGTGAGTTGCTTCAACAACTTAATAAATAATTCAACGAATGCACAACTGCGTGCTCAGCTCACATTGCCATCTCTTTTTCACTCCAATTCAGAGTGAATGTTGCTTTTCAAAAGTTAAAAGCTCCTCCTCCACCCCCGAAACCTTCCCCTATCATGTCGCCTTCATTAAATCATGCTTACCTGCTCGCACTTGAACTGTGCGACTGATGATTGTGCCGTGTGGATTAACGGCGCGACACCTATACACGCTCGAATGCACTTCAGCTTGGTACTGATCAGCTCCGAACGGCGGGAACACGAGTGTGGCGTTGGACAAAACCAGACGAAGTTGACTCACGTTCGTCACGGGTAAAGACGTTGCTGCGTGAATCCACTGAACGACTGGCAAAGGGTTACCGTGTGCCGAGCACTCCACTGAAGCGCCTGTCGAATTGGAAAAATCTACTGAATTTGGTGGTTGGTAGATGAACACGGGCCCCATAGGGTCAACTGTAGAGTTGCCTGTCCAAAAATAAAAATAAAAATCGTTAGTTATTTTTACATACATTTTTAACATTTTATTTGTTCGCTAAGAAGAAATATTGATCAAAATTGTATTTACAAAAACTTGTGTTTATCTTCTAAACTAGATGTTTATTTTTTTTTGTAGCAGAACTTAAATACATATTCTTGAGTGCAAACAAAAACATAAAAGCTAAGTTTGAAAACATGTAAACACTTCTGATGTATTAGAGTACTACATGGCTACTTATGAAAATGTAAATATTTAAACTAAGCAAAATATAAGCGGTTAGAATTAGAAATACAGCAAACATTATGTTGTGAACAAATTAAAGATAGCTTTACTGCCTATAACCATTCGAATCATACAAAAATTCTCATTATTTTTTTTTTATAGCCAGGATAGCAAAGAAAGATGTGTCAACGAACTACTGCTCATTTGCCATTTTTCATCCCCTAGATCACTTGTTCCACCGAGTCCTAACACGTAAAAACAATAAGATTTATGATAATGATCTTTCGCTTAAATAAACTTGGATCAAACTCCCTCATTAATGCATCCTCGTGATTAATGCGACATTTTAAAACGAAGCCTCGTGTGCGCTTGACGAATTGAGCTCATTTCTTAACTTCATGCACTGACAATCACATTAAACAGCCGCTAAACTTAAAAAACAGTTTACAAAACGTCGTAGAAAATTGCATTGAATGACTATCGCCAGGATATAAGCTACGTTTCTAGTAAATGTTCCCCTTCCCCTCGAACTCCAACAACAACAACTCAGCTATTTAATGCGTGCCATTCCTCCCTTGTTTACATCTTCAAGCAGACAAATTACGCAGCATCATTTGGAGAGGAAAAAATCCTTTAATTACTGAAACAAGAAGCAGAGCAATGCAATCTCTCGTCATTTTTTCCCTTGTCAGTTTCATTTTTATTCAAAAAATGTTTGTCACTGACCAGAAAATGTATGTTACGGTTGGTGAGTTAACTAAATTCCTTTCCGGTTTGCATAATGACAGTAATGACCCTGCACGTAAGCAGATCTTCTGCTGACAGGTGGAAAGGCGGCTTCACGCAATACACTGGTGCACTAAAGGGCACATGCAATGAGCTTTGCTATTTGAAAACAGGAAATTACTATGCTATTGCTTGCCAACCGTGTGCTAGAGGTTGAAATCGTCAAGTTTGAGAAAACCCGGAATTAAACTCTCCGCAGGAGGTTGCATAGAAAAAATCGTTACGAGATGTTTGTTTGTCTCCGTGCGCAGATTAAGTTTAATCCAATAGGCAAAGACGCAGGTGTTGTTGATCTTCACTCCCAAATTAGAAAAAGTCTCAACAACAAGTTAAAGGCAAACTATTAGTGAAGTGTGCCACGGATAAAATATGAAATGCCCTCGGGGTGTTTCGTTGTCCATCATTGGGGTTACGACTTCTTTTTCTATACCCGAGATTCAACAGCTTTCTTTTTTCTATATAATAGAAAAGGCCTTGTTTCCCAATGGAAGTCATTCATTTAAAAAAAAATGGTCGCGACCTTAGCAAGACATCTCCACCATTGCTGATGGATTCAAAGCACACCTGCGTCCCTTCCTTTTCTACTTTTACACAAGTCACGACCCGCACTCCTTCTTCTCCCTTGCCTTCCTGCGCAACCGGAGTAAGAAGAAGGAAAGAAAAAAAAAAAACTCTATGCAGGTTCTCTCTCAATGGAATTGCCTTAGCCTCCATCTTGAACATCGAAAGAAAACTAAATCAGGAAGCATAAAAAAACCATCAAATATGCCAAGAAAAAATAGATGGAAAGTGAAAACGAGGTCACTTGACCGAAATGGATGCCGGTATGCCTTGAATTCCTATTCCTAAAATTATTCACCTCTCCTTCAAGAGTGAAATTGAGTTCATACATATAAAATCAAATTTAAATGTTACAACAAAAATTGATTTCTTTTGGGGTTGCTAAACTCGCATTCAGGCAACTGCCACCTGCTGTCGCTATTGGACATTAATTGGGAGATGGTATCGTATTATTGGGTCTACATTAATTAATAATGTCCCTCGCGACAGGTTTTCTCCTAACACACCTTAGTGCAACCAATCGCTTTCCCATTTTGTTGTGCGAACAATTGCGTTTTGAGTCGTGGCACTACAACTACTTTTCTTGTTCACTTCAGTAATTGGTGTTAGGGACGGGGTTAATTACGTGATGGGTCTGCGTAATCTTTCTGGAGAACGGGAATTGCACCAAGTAGAGATTTCCTTCCACACATTTCTTCTCTGTGATAATTACTAGAGTCAGGGCAAAAGTTGACACTCAGCATTAAACAAAAATCTAGAAAAAGAATTGGATGTGCAACTCGTTAGAATAGAAACAGGATAAATGCATTAAGAAAGTGAGAAATTTAATGAAGATTTTTCCTTATAAAAAAAATATTTTTTAGGCTTACTTTCGTCCGTAAACTCATTAAGATCAATGATGAAGCTAAATTTCACTTTTTTTTCCTTCTTTTATTTTTGTCAGTATTTTTTTTATATTATTATTCACAGTGCTATAATGACATCAGATGACATCGCTCGTAGAAAAGAACACGCCCAAGTGCAAAGCATTAATCTCCTTGAATTAATATTAAATTATTCAATGGTAAAGTTATTTATGGTAGGAAATAAAACAAACAAAAAAAACCGAAAGAAAGTGGAAATTTGTTTCTACAATATGTTTCACTTGCTAAAAAAATATCAATAAATAAGTAATCTTGTGTAGCAAAATAAAGAATCTAGATAAAATCAGCAGACAAATGCAAAAAAGGGATAAGCTACACATCCTAGGCTAGATAAGACATGATGAATTAAAATTAAAATTGATCATCTAATCCGCTTCTTAAACGAAGATATAAAAAAACCCTAATGAGTTACGTGAAATAATGAGATAGGCGGGTAAAACGAAAAAAACTCTGCTTAGATGGATCACTGTGACTTGTAGATGTAAAAAAAAAAACGAAAAAAGCAACTAAATTCCATTCGATTGCTTTTGACCAATTTCATTTTCTACCAACATCCTTTGTTGCTACTCCCAAAGGCAATAGTTGCCGTCTGAAGCCGTCTGTGATGAGAAAATCTTTATAGATTAAAGTCTTATAGATTATTCAGTAACGCAATTTCAGATTGGTGATCCCTTTAAAAAGAATTATTATTATGAAAGTTAGATTTTTTTTTAAATTCTATTTTAAAAGCTAAAAAAACCTTTAAAAAAATCGCAAAAAACAATTCTACAAAACTGCCAGCTGAATGCTTTAAAGCCTTAATGAACAATTTATGAGTTCCAATGTTTCGTGATTTCTTTTCCTGATTACTAATGCATTTTAATTGCACCAACCATTATTTATTCAGCAAAACAATCATTCTTTATTGCATTTTTTCTTTTAAATTTTTATTTTTTTCCTCTTAGCATTGGCGTAACACAAAATCTTGTAAATAATTAAACATTTAAAACAAAACGGGGAAAGAAAAAAAATGTTATCGTTTTCATTCTACAGTATGTTTATAGGTTCAATTTGACTTTACATTATCCCGACTCGTGATTAAGTCGCACAATGTAAATCTCATTTTAAGCAGCACAGTAAAAAAAAAAAAAAGGAAGATAGCGGGCTAGTAGCAGTCTTCATCTTGTGTGAAAATCTCGTCGTCTTTCCTAATTGGAGATTCACCAAATTGTGTGGTAGAGTCTGTTCTCGTACACGGAAAATAGGAGATAGCGAGTCGCGTTTAAAAATTAGCCCCCATTAATGAGTGCCGAGGAGATGTGTCACTATATCATCCGATATCAGCTGAGTTCACTGGCTGATTTCCTCGGGGAAGTCACCAAGGCACAAGAGCTAGTTAGTCGTCGTTGCTTGTGCTCTTAAAACTCCTTCCTTTTGCCTCCTTATTCATTATCTCTCGTCCCCTAATGCCCTTCATCTTTCACTCTCAACCTACAACTGTTTGATTACGAGAGTCTCTGGGCGATTCTCAAACAACTTCTGATCAATAGACTAAAGATACTGCTTTTATCCTCCCAACTTTATCAATTAACCACTCCATTTCTTTTCATTTCATTCAATTAGCATATGAAAAAAAGCTTTTCATTTCTTCACATTACCAGGTACTGAGGGTATTTCACACCTTTAAAGCACGATCAGATAACGCAGCGCTTGGAATATTCTTTTGAGAAAAACTCTTTATATTCAGTTTTCTCGCTTTCAATCAATAGCACAAAAATGATTTATATACATTGATTCGTCGGAGACATTTAGCGCGAAATTCCTGGATTTCTGCACTTTATATTTGCTCCACGCATGAAATAAAATTAAACACAAACTAAAGCGATAAAAATTTGTCTATTTTTTCAATACCAATAAATATTCTCGCCACAACAACAAACAATAAAATACCCACTTTGTACTACATAAATTTCAATCTACACAACACTCCATCATCGAACCTTAGCCGGTCAAAAAAGCAACAGGCAGAGAAAAAATTAACCGCAAAGGGATTTTTTCCCTTCACTCTAAAGAATAATATTTGAACCGTGCACAAACTGATTTATTCTCCTTTTCCTCGTTGCATAAAACATGTACCCAGAGGATATCACTTTTCCTTTATCTGTGCTTGTTGACGTGCACGAGGATTGCCTTTAGCAGTGCATATACTATGATAAACAACCATTGAACTACAAGAGCGTCTAACAAGACATACACCAACTTAGGTTACTGTCATTCACATAATCTCCTCTATCTATCTTTTCTATTCACTCTTTCACAACTCAAGGTTTGAGGTTTTTTTCCCCCCTTCCTTTGGTTTGCCACTGATGACTCTATTGTGTTATAATGTATGATGATCGTCTAAGCACAATATGAATTTCCTATTACAAATCATGACTTTCTCAACCCTTCAACACTTCCTTTTCTTTCATAAAATAATAGTGGAACATACTATTGTGTAGTGCCATAAAACTCGACTTCTCCACCCCCCCCCCCCCCCCCCCCGCGCCCTTACACAATCATTTTCACAAAAACTACTTAGAAACCAGACGCACAAAATAAAAGAAAATTTACAAAGACATAATATCTCACATTTTCTTTAACCGCTTGCCCATTGTGTAAAGAACAAAATAATTTGGTCGTAGTGGTCGTACCGATTGGGCAATCAGTCTTGTTGTGATTGATTAATCAATAATCGTTCTAGTTGTGATTGGTCAATCACAAAATCGGGGAGATTGGCCAAACCATCACTCCACTCCCACGAGACCAATGTGTTTGGAAGATATAGTAGGCCGAGTCAGTCACGAATTAATTGTTGTTAATGGTGTATCATTCGTCTGCACACAGTATAGATACATACAATTTACTTGTGTGTGGCCAACAAGGGCTCTTAATATTGTATTGTTGCAATTTTAAGTGGTAGCGCTCGAGATTAGATACTAGATCTAATAATACCGTAAATAGTGGAAAAACATTTCTCATACCTAAAAAAAAAAAAAACATGTCAAAATATTAGCTTTCGTGCTTTCTGGCGATAAATCACACAAAACTCGCAATTATTTCGGTCTTGTAATAGCGATCTTCAGGTCTCGGGAGGTTTTTTTTTTTTAAATTCCATATTTTTTTCTACGAAGTCTCTCCTGCTCCTGTTTTTAAAACAAGAGATATAAAAGTGAATAGGTTAAAAAATTCTTTCCAATATTATAGCCTATAGTGCTGAATACGAGGCCATTCAACGTTTTACTCACGTTTCTCTTTATAGCGTTATTACGAGCGACAGATGGCGTTGGTCACAGTATAATTGGTGACATTACTGGCTTCCTTTGCGGGGCTTAGTTACTATTAAGAAATTGCCGGGCACACATCCAAAACTTCCTGACTCGCTTCTCTCTATTTGGCCGCAAACTATTGTCCAAATCATTCCCTCGTATGAGATATATTCTTCTTAATCAAGAAAGCAATCAGTGGCGAATTACTGTTCGTTGGATTTAAAGCCAACGTATCTACATATTCCTTTCATGTTACAATTTAAAAACAACGCTTTACCTAAAATGAATCTTAAATTTCAGGTGCAATGGTGCATTGATCAGCTAAAGCATGTCAAGAACTTTCATACTAGAGCCCATGCATAATTAATGTTATCTTTCCAGTCCACCATCCAATTAACTTGCCACCCTAATATTCCATGACACCAAATTATTTCTCAAGTTAGCCGACAAGAAACGGGAAATCTTTTAGATTTGAAATTGCTTTAATTAATTACACACCATACTCATCACCTTATGGTTTTAAGGAAGTCAATTGACCAAATTATTTTCAAACTATATTATTTTGCATCAAACATCTAAGTCGTTAACATAAAATAATTTAAAAAAAATCAATTTATTTATGTTTAAATTTTATATAAATGTAAATGATTTGAAAATCACTTCGATAGATGTAAGAATTTGCCATAGTCTTTAGCTGCGGCTTGTCGATTGTCTCTTTCTATATAAAAGGTCAACGCCTCCTCGTAATTGTAGTTGTGCATTTATTGCCAAACGATTCCCCCTCCTGTGTTTGCAAACTAACATGTAGATAACAGAAATCAAGACAAATGTAAGTAAGTAGAATTAGACTCGACAGATCGTATTTACTTTCAAGTCACAACATCTAATGCACACAAAAAAACCGTACTGAAACTTTTTTTTTAAATTCTTTCTAGTTTATTTAATATGCATGGCATGTAGCGGAGGAAGTTCGATGGTCTACGTTTCGCCCATCAGTCGAAATACAAAAAAAAAAGTTAAAAATTAGAGTAGAAATGTTGGTCGTGCATATTGCATCGGATGAGATAAGAGAAATCAATTAAGACGTTGGAAAAAATGTGGAAGACAAAGAGAGAAGTTGGACAATGCATTTGTAGAGAGCGAGTTGGACAAGGAACATTAGCGTGCAATCATCGCAAAAGCGCTCATTATTCTGGGTGGAACATGGATTTTCTCCAACAGGAGAAACGAGCAACATGGGATCTTGTTACAAAAAACTTGAAACAGTAAACCTTTAAGTTTAAGAAAGGGTAATATCAATGATGCATTCTAGGTCTTCATGTTGGACGAATGTTGATGAACATCGTTGATGCTACGGTATAGTTATATATAATTTAAACCCAACCTTTAATTCAAATCCCCGGGTGTGCTCAAAATTTCCGCGAAATCGGTGAGTGCTGGTGGTGTACCCGTAATACCCATATTAAACTAGACCCAGTTATGCATGGGTCGCAGCAAAATTGCTTTACATGTCGCTTTTTTTTCGTGAGATTGCAGAAAATGCTGTTGTGTGAGCTAAAGATTGATGAGAGGAGGGTAATTACTTTAACCACAATATGTGACGCAGGTTTTGATGGCAAAGGACAAAGGAAGCAACTCCACCCACATACCAAAAGCGAACATTAAAAAGAAAAAAATACTCCCGAAGGAAAAAAAAATATTAAAAAAAAAAAAATAAATTGATTCATAATTTACAAGTCAGTCTTTTAATCCTATTTTTTTTTTTTTGTTATTTTTTTTCCTAATTTAATTTGCCCGTCCCAATTGCATCGCTAATTGAAAAAGACGTCGGGCATCATCAATTCTCGTCATCATCAATATTATTAAATCACAAATAGTCCATTTACACTAACCAACATCCACTCATTCCTGCTTAAACTTTTAAACTGTATAACAAAATGAAATATTGCTAAAATAAAAAATAAATAAATAAAAAAAAAAAAAAAAAAAAAAAAAAAAAAAAAAAAAAAAAAAAAACCTCCATTCACTTTTGATCAACATCTTCAATTTTTTCCATCTCGAAGAGACCAAAGTAGAAAATAATTGGTAGATTTTTTTTTTACTGCGCCCAACTCTTTTACACCCTACATTAAAGAGAAGCAAACGGAAGTTAGAAAAGAAGATGAAACAAAGTACTTTGAAGCAAAGAGGAAAAAGAAATGCACAAAAAATAACAGTGTAATTGATTGAGCACGGAGACCTTTTATATCCATTCTAAATGCCAGAGATTTGCCCCGAAAGAAAATAGCGAAGGGAAACGCCCAGTTGAAGGCGCCACAGACACAATTAAAAAGGGTGAGCGAATCCAAAGCTACAAGGGTCATTAATCATCCCAGTGAAACCTCTTGCATAATTCACAAGAATAATTTAATCCACCCTGGGATTTTCTTGGTTGCCCCTCGAGATTCAATCTTCGCATTTCCAAAGAAATTGGTCAACAACATAAAAAATGAAAAATGAAACAAAATACCATTATACAACACGTTATACCACAAAGCATTGTTACTTTCTTAAATAAAGAAAGTGACAAAAAAGAAAAGAAAAGAAAAGACAATTTTGTTGCAGTGTTTTCAACAAATTTTTTCAAGCGGCAAATAGGAAATGATTCAATGAAGCGACAGTAATTCATGAACATTTCTTCTTATTACGCAGGTCACCCCGATAGACCACAATGTCGGAAACATAAATTTTTCACTTTTTATTACTTCTGATGTCCTCACAATTGAAGTGACTCACTAGGTTGAGAAAAGTAACAAAAAAAAAACTAGATACTGACCAAACGTGACATCTTGCACACGACTGATGGATGGAGACCTAAACTCTAAACTAACTATATTTTATCGCGTGATAACTAATTCTAGATATCAATCATGTGACCATGTTTGGAAAAGTGTTTCCAGATAAATTCTCCAGTCGAAAGATACATATGAAAAAATGGCTCCCACTAAATCTACACTGAACGTATGAAAAATTGGTTCGAAGGTTTCTGTAATAGGATCTTTTTTTTTTCTTAAATGATAATAAATTCTGCGGTTAAAAATTCTAAAAAAAAATTTAAAAAAAATTTACAGCTGCATCCGAAATAAAACTGAGTAGCAAGGTAGTAATTACACATTAAGTGCGCAATTTGCGCCATTTATGTTAAGATAACAAGCTGAATTTGGAAAGCATTTAAGTATTAATCTCAACCTTAATCTAAAAATTCCAAATGAGTTTAATCTGGAACATTTAAAACGTCGTATTAATATGAAAAATTACATTCAAGTGATAGTTCCCGTCAGTGTACATCTCTACTATCAAACAAAAGACAAAGACGCGACTCCGACGAAACCCAAGGCTATCTAGGACCATAAATTAGCGAATTCTTATTGGTTCTTTTATTAAATTCCCAACCCGAATTCTTATCAAAGTTTTAGCATTACATATATCAACACAAAACTCACTTACGAGAGACTGTATGGATCACATTGTTTACCCTGAAAATTTAAGCTCTAATATTACCGTTTGCATTGCATAAATTAAGATTAAATCTGTTTTGTTTACTTCGCATTTCTGAGCAGATTACGGATGAAATGTGCAATTGCGAGCGACTAAATACCCGAGTTTAGCTACAACTTGCCATCGATTTGCTTCAGACTAATTCTCTGTATTCATATTAAAATTGGATAGTCGAAAAATATTTTCATTAAAACTCATTTACAGCGGTTTTAGATTAAGATTGCAAATAAAGTGTCGTCTAGGGGATTTGAATAAATTAATTCCAAGCAGACAAACAATAATTTTATGCGTAGAAAATTTCACGTCAATCATAATGTAGGTGTGATATAACTTTACGCCGAGTGTATTCAAACGCACAACATCTGTGCAAAATTAAAACCCAATCAAGACTATGAACCGTAGAGCTCCTTCTTCCGTTCCCTTTTCTTGCTTGTTGAGCCTAATGAGTTAGGGGGAAGGGAGTACTTTGAAAAGCGTGGAAACTTTGAAAATCTAATTTACGATAAAAAAGACTTAATTAAAACGGGATTATCTCATGTCAAAAACTAAATCACTGCACATGCGCAAACTGCAAACTCTGAAAGTGAAATAATTTATTGAAGAAGTTTAAAAGAGCATTTTATTTCAGAAAAAATGAGACAAAGCAAACCTATTATTTCTCAAGAACGAAAAGGACAACGAGAAAAGCGATTTCTGTATGTCATACTCAAAAAAAAAATTTAAGAAAAAAAAAAAAGCACAATACAGTGCACAAATTTCTCACCCCAGCCACGCTTTTCGATGGTGCGCCATTCATTTGGGCAAAAAGAAACGCTTGGCTGTCACACATTTGATGAATGGCACGTATGTGCGACTTTCAAGACTCGAGACATTCTCGAAATACTTTCACTTGTGTATACACTGAGAAAGAAAACTTTCAAATGCTTTTCAAAAAGAAGCAAAGAACATTGCAAAGGAACACGCAATAAAAATAGCACAGGCGCCATCTATGAAATTGAATTAATGCATCACGGCCCATATACAGTGGCAATGCGTGTACAAAAAGTGCTCTAGTATAGAAAATTTTCGCCGCCTACATCCTTTTTTATAACACAAAAAAAAGAGAAAAAAACCAAAAAAAAAAAAACCAAGAAAAAAAAAACCAAGAAAAAAATACAACCCTTTTTTTTATTCGCTCTCTCTTTAACTCTCAAGTAAAACTCCTTTAAATTTACACTAAAGACACTTAAAGGGTTGAGTTATTGTGGTCACGGCTTTGCTGATAGCAGATAAGAGACAGTTTATACAGCAAAGAGACTGCTTCGCCTTCCCCCGAGAAGTCTTTGTCAGTTTCCGGTTTAAAACCTCCGTCTACCACATCAGCTGGTCTCACCTGACATGCCAATAATCAGCTGCCAAAGCGATTGCAGTCCCAGCAGGGAATATTGACTCAAACCCCCTCTAGCCTCCCAACGCCACCCTCGCACTTCCTCTGATCTACTCTGATAATCGGTAGCATAGAGCTGTCACTCTACTTTTGTTCCAGCCGTATTGCAACTAGTAATGAAAACCGGAGGCATCACATACTTGCTGCCTCTCTCCTACTCATTTCAAGTGGACTCGAGCAAACTACAAGCAGGATTTTATTCCTGTTCACCATTTCCATCACACGGTATTTGGGCTGTCTGCCTGTCATGCGAAATGCAGTTAAAAGCGAAATATTCTGACTCAAATCCGAATTTAAGGGTTCTTTTTTTTTTCTTCTTAATGCTGCCTTACAACATTTATAAAAATAAAAAATAAAATGGCAGACAAAGCAATAACTTGAATTTTAAATGTGAAAGATTTTTTTTTCAAGGCAGAGATAAAATATCAGTTGAACAATTTTCACATTTTACCGAGACAAAACTAAAACCAAAACGACTTAAACAATTAATGAATGAAAGGTTGATCACTTGATGAAATCATGTACACTCATTTTCCCACTCTTTTTAAGGTAAACCATACATTTTGGTACTACTGAAACGAATCAAACTTGATCAAAAACCTCAACATTTTCACATTTTATTTCACGTAAACCCATTTTTGTTATACTTATTCATAATGTAATGAAAAAAAGACCTAATAATACGATAATGTGAGGAGGATTAAGAAAAAGCAAAGTGTAATAAGGATTTTCGTGTGCTTTCGTGCACGTTAAAGTGAAGGACTGTTGCAGGTGCCACACCGTAGTGCAGGTGGTTAGATTACTGATCCTCCTTCCAATTAGCAAATTGCAAATAAGGCCTACGAGGAAATCCCATGCACGTGCAACCAAACGACACACATTGGTTGCCTAGTTGCCTTCTTTCAACCCTTCATTCCCCATAGGACGAGCAAAACCTTTGCGCATCCTAATGGAGATTCACTACCATCCATTCTTGTCATAAAAGCAAAACCAACCCTCGGGGCAAATTACAACAAAATCTGCTCTCATTCAATCAATGAACTGCCGAGACTGCGGGTCACGTGACAACGGGGCATGCGCGTCTAATTGTCGCCGCAAAGCCAGCCAATTACTAAAAGACTCATGAAAAGGTCCGCAATTGTACATCCACCTCTTCGCAAGCAGTCAATTAAAGATACCTATCGTAAAAATAAGCTCGGTATTAACTTTCCATCATATCGTAGTTGAATACCAAGAGAGGTTTAGATCTGACAAAACTAATGAAAAAATAACCCTAGAATTTCACAACAACAGCCTGCGATTCCATATGCAATTTCGATGCTTTCTTCTTCAGAAATGCACTTTTATGTTGTCTTTCTTGATCCACGATGACAGATATAGCCAGTCGAAGAAAAATAGCAGCATCAGTCACCTGGAATGATGTGGCACATGCATGCTTGCTCAAATCGAATTTACGATAAAAGCCAAACCCCAAAAACTACCGTTACAATACTTGTGAACTGCAATAGAATTTCGAACATGGCTACTTCGACGGTTTATATAAGTTATCTTAAATTATGGTATGACCAACGATTTTCATCCATTTTAATTTATTTTTTAAATGTGTCATCAAAAATTTCGAAATCTCAACTCAAAATAGCCAAGTCACACGATCCTACATATTAAAAATAAATAAATAAAAGGAGATATGACTGACAAGTTTCAATACTTTTCTCGCGTGTCAATGCAAATTTCACGACTAAAGACATCTTTCAATCTTGAAAATGTTTTCACGGTATTTGAAATTCCAATTTATCATCTTTTCATGAAATAAAAAAAGAAAGTTAATGTAAAGCAATACCGAAAAAATTAAATGTGAATATCAATAGTGAATATGAATATATAAAAAAAAAATTTCTCGGAAATTTCAAATTATAATCTTGGCATTTCCTTCTTCGTGTTTGTTTTTTAAAAAAAGAAGTTTAATTTGAAGAAAAAAATTCAATAATAATAAAAAAAAAGCCAATCAAACGAGTCAATTTTGCAAAAAGCGCAAAACACGGAATTGCTTTCATGTTAATTTGATTTTATATTTTTCAGCCTGATACAATCTGGCATGATCGGATAAAATTAGGCTTTTTGCAGTACTCCTTTGCTTTTTATCAATAACGGTAAACATTTCCTTCCCATCTTTAAAACTCTTTATACATTAACTTATTGCAAGCAGAAGCCGTATTTAATTAGAGTCGTAACAAGACAGGAAAATAATCGTTCATGCTTTATGCTGAAAAGGGCGCCCCAAATTTCGCTTCACTTGCCAACATGTGTTATCTCACACACTTGGGTGGCCAAATACCATGAGAGGTGTTTCCTTTTCCTTCACACACGCCTACTTCACTTCATATCGACTCCACACACATAAATTGGCAACCCCTTACCAATTTGGCAAATCAACATTTTGCCAAGTAATTTAATGTGGAGTGGGAAAAAACAACAAAACTTTTAATTGCTTGTTAGTTGCTATTCACAAATTACTTTTAATTTCATAAGAATGAGCCTCAAATTAAATTCTTGGCTTCATCACTTATCACATGACCGAATGAGTCAATTGAAACACGATGTTAAAATTTTATTGTCAATTTTTTTCCCAAATTGCAAGTAAGAAGTAGTTTTATTTTTTCTTCGTCATTTCTTTTATAGTTATAGTCACGACATACAGCCCTTTCAATTCATTTTTACGTTCATTCCTACTCATGGTTCACATTCTAAAAATAAAAAAGTACAAAAATTGGAATTTTTAATTTGCATGTAGCCAAATGTAGCCCAGTAAAAAACATGGATAGATCGTTTTGAAAAAAAATTTGTTGGCTTCAACTATCAAGTAACAACCTAAAATCCCCTTTAAAATTGGTACGATCAAGTCAAAAAAGGAAAATTGTGGTAGAACAACTAGAAAGCAGTTCGGTAAAGCACAAAGTTCCCACCAAGGACGATCAAGAACATGACAAAAGTGATGGTAGCACGACACCACCGCCAATGCAGAACCGCCAACTCAAAACCACTAAGGTTTTACCGCCAATCCCAGAACCGCTAAACAATTACCGCCAACTTTTTTACCGCCAACGCAATACAGCCAATTTTTTTTATCGTCAATGATTTTTACTGTCAACAATTTTTTTTAAAATTTTTAAATTTAAAAAAAAAAAAAAAAAATTTTTTTTTAGGTTTTGGTCATGGACAGACTTGATTCGACTCGATTCAACTCCTTTTCCATTGATTTTTATCAATATTTTCAACCTAAAAAAAAAAAAAAAAAAATTTTAATTAAAAAAAATTTGTTGGCAGTAAAAATCGTTGGCAGTAAAAAAATTGGCTGTATTGCGTTGGCGGTAAAACAATTGGCTGTATTGCGTTGGCGGTAAAAAAATTGGCTGTATTGCATTGGCGGTTCTGGGATTGGCGGTAGTGTCGTGAAATCCAAAAGGGATTCCCAGAAAACTATTCTTTTTGATTTTGAAGAAAAAGAATCATGAAATAATCTGCTTACAAATCGACATCCTTATGTTTGTGTTTGCAGACGTCGCGCAATTTAAACCAAAATCACATTTAAATCGATTGTGTAACTACTATTTTATTTATTGTACTTCTATTTTGGTTGAAAATTTTATCAAAAGCAAAACATTAGATTACTCATTCATACATTGGCTGGCCTAGGCCATATTAGTGTCAAGGCTACATACACAGCGTCTAAATTTGAGTGTATTTTGAAGTAACAAAATAATATTTTCAACTTGACACATGAATCAAAAGAACACTCTTGATTTCTCTGATATTGCAAGAAATTCTCATCTTTCCACTACATAAATCATTAGGAAAAGTCTCTAGAAGCTCGTGTAGATGTCTAGATGTCGTGAAGTGCACAATAGAAGATAATTTTCGTTATAAAGTCACTGGGAAATTAGTCTTTGTTTTTTAAGATTCCTTTTTTCATCAACTGGCTCACTTCGTAATGTTCCTCAAACATTAGCCAGTTTGATTTTTCAGCAATGTCTTTTGGCCTGTTTCCATCATACTGTAGGTGCTTCTGGAAGTTTCAACCTTTCCAAGTTTCTTTGGAAATTAAAGAAAAAATTAAATCTAGAACTTTCCCGCCATATGTTTGTACAATTTCCTTTGCCCTCAAAAGAGTTTTTCATGTAAATTGTTCTCACATATTTTTGCTTTTACTACCACGCAACCATAGATTTAACTCAATGGGCAAGTTTGGTCAGATAAAAAAGGATTTGCGCCACTGTTTTAATCATGTGACCATTGTCCATTGATCTGGAGCTGAACAATGTAGTATCTGGGTGATCTTTTTGTGCACTAAACCCCAAACAAACTAAAATGTGGTCTGGGAATTTGGACTGTCAGATAAGTCAAATATTGACCCATGATGTACCATTATTAATGCACTTAAAAGGAATTCATTTGGAGTGGCCATACATTTTTTTGACCGACAATGACGTAGTAAAATTTCGAAGTTTATGTTGCTTTGATTTAAATTAAATTAATTAAATTTAATTAAATTTAAAAAAACAAAAAGAAACAACCATTTTTCGGTTACAAATGTAAAACTGTTTACAATCTAGAGCTGTTTAATGGAACAGTTTAGCTCAATTTAAATTTTTAAAATTTAAATTCTACACTTTTCTTTTTGGTTTTAACAATAAAAAAAAAATTTAATTAAACACAAAAATTTTAATAATGCATTTTAAACAATTGTTGTGTAGGCTGACATGACAGTCACATGGTTGGAATGGCCATTGTTTATTTGTGGCAGCGCAAGCTAAGACGCCCAATGAAAATAAAGCAGCGCTTTAAGGTGGGAAAAATATCCCAAAATAGAAGAGCACTAGTATTCAGAATGAAACTTGCCTACAACAGCAGTTGCTGTTCCTTTTCCTGGGATACACCCCCAGAAAAAAGATAAATAGTTCACATGGCATATGGTTCTAAGAAAAAAGAATCCCATAACAATAAAATATGTTTAAATTGTTTTTTGTTTTTTGTTTGTACGACAAATGTAATTTCTAACAACTAATGGGTATTTTACCTATTGAACATGCCAGACTGTCCCTTTAAAATGGAAAACAAATTTTATACCAAAAAAATTATCAACAACATTTTAATCATCGGATTTGCATCTACCGCTTTTGTGTATATCTATTCAATTGAAACATAAATTGACATTTAAATTTTATCAATTTGACACAAAATTACAGATTAATTCTCCTCAATCTCGCTTCATTACGTAATTACTTAATACCAGTAACTAGCTTCATTCAATCGTGAATGCTAAAGTCTGTCAGACGTTACTTTTATGACAAGTTTTGAAACACGATTAAGACAAGTCATTTGCGACTTACCGTAACCTAATCACGACTCAAAGAGTCAAAACAGTAATAAAAGTTTGTTAAGTCCCTTTAGCATTAGAATTAAATGCATCTATTGTTTTCGCATGCTATTTTTTGAATTATTTTTATACCAACTGCCTAATTACTTCGTCATATGTTGTCGAGCCCAATTCGGAAAGGCAGTAAAGAAAATGGTGCCGAATGACAACTACGTGCCAACTATCTTTGTATGCACGAGCAACCTATTGTCAAATATTAATCTAAAAGCCATCAAAGTAGTTGTTTTAAATATTAAATTATTAACCCTACAGTAAATAATCTCATTACTTTTAATTTCATCATTGACCAATGGCACACGGTCAATAAAGTAAGTTCCCCGAACGAGAAAGATCCATAATTTATGACGCATTAGCGTGCTTGCACTCGTAAATTTATCCAACGTCTGCTCATCGTAGTTCAGCTACGCCATCTTTAATTTAGGAAAAACAGACCATTTTTAACTTCACACCCATTAATTACCCATTCCTCCATCAACTATACCATCCACTCAAAATATACTTGGTATCTCTCAACTTCCACGCATTCGTGTTGTAAATTCCCTTTATTGCCCAATTCCATCATCAATTCCACAATTATGAAACATAAAACTCCGATAGTAAACTCGTTTACATCTTGGCTCACATGATCTCAACTTTCCTTTTCACTCGTCATTCTCCACAAAGCTCTCTATCTCTTTCCCTTCTCAACCACGGCTGCAGTACGGAAGTGTAATTTCCTGAAGCCTGTTAGGCACTTGCTATTTCTCAGGCCCCCATTCTCTTTTTATTGTTTTTCGCACGATTCGCCCATTACCATGCAGTCTACCAGGCCAGAAAACCACCAACGAAAACATCATATCACCATGCACACATAGCACCACTGAGACACACCCGCTTCAGACCCATCCAGCCAAGGATAAGGGTGGAGACCATGACTAAGAGACAGACCACTCGGCCTGGGATTGGCTCATTTTCAGAGGTACCGTATGCAAAAAAAAAAAAAAAAAAAAAAAAAAAAAATACATATAAAAAAAATAGAAATAAAAACCAAAAACAAAGAAAGAAAAAGTGGTACACTTGTTGCAACCTGGAACATTACACCTGAGTCTTTCTGCATCACAAACACGAGCTCGAGTTGTGTGAAAGTGCACATATTGAAGTGTTGGCGACGGGTGTTGAAAACCTCTCGCAAAAACAAATGACACATACATAAGAAGGGCTAGAGAAAATGGAGTTTATGTTTTCGCAACGCTAAACACACTTTTCCCCTTCCACAAAACGTGTTCACACTTTGCCTTCCATGATTCACTTTGCTTTTATTTTCTCTACAAAATATTAAAATGAGCTCGTATGTATTCAGACAATATTTTTTGACAAATCCATTTTTCATCTTGACCAACAAACACACACACAAATTTCATTTAGACATCCATTTAAATCCAAACACGTTTTCCCTCTAAACCCCGACTTAATCCCTGGGATTAACAACAAACATAGGTGCAGTATGTTTTATTAAGCAGTCATAACTCAGAGGGAACATTCTATTAATGTAAACCTGCTCATAACCTTTTATATTAGCGCCCATTCGACGGAACTTTTACCATTTTAAAACCTCTCACTTTAGCGAGAAACTCTCAAAAGCCCCTTTTCTTTAGATGCGTTTTCGAAATTACATCATCTAGTTCTACGCATGAATATAATAACGCGCAGTGCATTTAATAGAACAAAGCAAGAGAGTAAAATAGGTACGGTATGTATAGGGACTCCCTTTTTAATTTCCTCACCGTACAATCACCCACAAATATACAGTAACAATCTATAGAAGCCAGCCAATCTCTCTGTTTATACAAGACTGAGCATAACTAAGCCCAGTGCTATATACAAATTTCATAAAGCGACAATGAAAAATGTATGTGCCTTTGTTCGCTGGCTCGTAAGAGAAAACATAAAATTTGCATCAAGATCTGGCCTATTAAAGAGGAGAAGGGAGAAGAGAAGAAATTCCTTGCAACCATCAACTTCTCTTGTCTGTTTATGTTTATAGCTATATAAATTTAATATTCAAAGAAAAGCTAGGCTAAAAAAAATTTAATTTTCTCTCTGTACATCACCTACGAGTACAGCTACTGAGCTACATGTAATAAATCGCTATTTGTCATTCTCGTAACAACTCTTGTCGATTTACTCTAAGCAAAAAAAAAAAATGTATTGAAAAGTGAAATCTTAACGTGACTTTAAAAGTATCTTAGTGAACAATAGTTCAATGAACCACAATGCAAAATAAAAGTAATGAAACCGAAAAATAAAGAAGCTTTAGTCCTTCAAATATAAAAAAAGGTTGAAACGAACAAAAAAAAAAGGAATAGAATATTGGCAATGAAGACAGACGACTGAACTTGGCAAGCGTTTGATGTTCAAGTGCCTCGTCCGTTGCACAGTGTTAAAATTGATGAGTTTTTAAAGTGTTTTTTTAGATTTGAAAATATTTGGATCGTGTTATTTATAAAAATGATTATGTTAGTTAAATTGTTTAAATGACTCAGAATTTTGAAATTGTTGTAGAACGGGACCTGACCACTAGGCATGTTTGACCATTAGTCGAGTGACCCTTTTTTTTAGAAATGTGGAAATTAACTCTCCCTCTTTTGTTTTTTACATCCTGTTTGATAAGAATAAAATTAATAGTTTTACATTCACCAAGCTAGCAAGTCGTGTCGTGCGAGTTCCTTTACAAAAATCAAATTTTTGTAGTTTAAAACCGTTTTTGAATCTATTTGGATTGTTGAGGGCAATTTCGAAATTGATCCACGTTATATTAAGTACGAGAATTTAATACATAGAACGGTCCACAAGAAATAGAGGAAAAGTCGTGATACATTGCTTTCCATTGAGCATCAACGCTTTGATAGGTATTGAATGTGCAGCACACTGGAAAATAACTGCCGACCAACTAGGGCATGAGTTGCCTAGCAACCGATGACAGATATAGATAATTCTGCAAAATGCAAAATTCTTTATTTTATTTTATTGAAGAAACATCAATCTTTAAGTAGTTTTTAAAATCCAATGAGAAAACCAAACACCAAGGTTAATAACCTAACCTCGATAAACATTAATTTGATTTAGAAGTTTAAATTAATTTTTTCCCAGCGCATTGAGCGTTCATTCAAATGAATTGCCCTCATTTGCATTAGTTTGTTAGATCCTCAAGTTCACCTTCACCTCCTAGGAAATAAATAAGTATTTTATTCTATTTATTTCCATAATTTTTTTGGCACGTGTAATTAGTGATAAGAACTTGTTTCTGTGGCAACTGAGTGCATGCTTTTAGCAGCCTTCTAGATATGCAGGATGTAACCGACTCACTTCCTTTGGGAGAAACTTTCCCCAGAGCAGAAATCGAGATTAAAATTCAAGCATCTTTTTCATACTGTAAGCAAGTAATTGCTAGTGGATATGTACGTAATATCATATTTTTATTTTTTTCATCTTTTTCGATTTAGTATTTAGTATTTAGTAGTTGCTACAATCTCTTGGTAATTTTATGCCTTTTTATATTCTTGAAATAGATTAATATATATTATATATTAAGACTTGTTAGGTTTAGCATTTCACTCGCACTACCCTGGATCCAAAATAAATAGAAGTGATTAGTTTTAATTCATAGAGCACAAGTTGAAGCAAATGTTGTGCAAAAATCCAATATTCAAGGAACATTGTGATGAGAAGACCTCGTTCATTAAATATTGCTGAACACAGCCTCGAGGTTTTCCTAAACCCAAAGCTTCTGCTTTAAAATTGTACTTGGAATAGTCATTATCTTGTCTCCAAAGACACGATCCCATAAAACCACTACCCACATGCTCATGCCCCAATCATTGCCAACAAGGCAAATGCATCGACTTTACTCGTAAAACGATGGTATATGTATGCGAAACTCTCTTGCTTTTTACATCATTTCATCTTCAAGACACACCAGCTTCATAACGTTAAGTCGAGCACCACAAACTTCACTAAAACGACATTACCGACAAGTCCCAGTGGCTCCAATGGTCACAACAAAGAAAGCTGCTCCTTGTAAAGCGCCAATGACAAGAAGATACCCTGCTCAGATTAAGGATTCTTCGGAAGAGAGAAAAACCGGCGCCTATAGTGCAACGACATTTAGAAGGATTAGGGCCGACCATCCCCAACTTGTATCCATGGCAACTGAAATTAATTCTTCTTCTCTCTTCATAGTGTAAAAAAAAAGCATTGACATTCTCACACAGAAGATTTAAGAAAAAGAAAAAAAGTTTTAAAGAGACCAACCAGTCTTGACAAATTTACAATTGGAAAGTTTAACTCATCTTTTACTCGGCCAGTTTGGCATTAAAGCATTTCACCTTTGTTTCTTGTCACTTTAAATCAACTTTACTTTGTAAATGGATAAATGGATAACTTTGAAAATCGGCCATAAAGTGGTATAAAGAGCAACTTCAATCTGCCCAATAGGTTTTAAGATAGTTATCCAACGTTTTCTTTACGAGTTGAAGACTCCTCAAGTTCAGAAGTTAATGCACTTGCTCAGTGGATCGCTCGCAGGTGATTACTGGGTATAGTGAGATGAAGTAACGCTCAAATGGGCTTTTATTGGAAAGTTCAAAGAATATATGGAACCAATCATTTTTCTTGTGCCACTCCTTTGTCTACTTATCGATCACCATATGTTGGAGAAACATATTTAAAATGGAGATCCAATTTTTCCCATCATTCATGAGGCAACAAGACATGTTTTCCAATAGAATTCAAAAAATGCCATATCTTTTGTTTTAACTCATAAAAAATTAAGACTTACTTATAAAAATGAGAGGTGATTGTCGATTATTTTTGATAGAAATAGAGTAAAAAAAAAAATTTATGCCCAATATGTCTACCTTTTAACTTTTATCTTTCTTTGCCAGGCTCTTAAACATGTCAAACTTTAATAGCCTTAGACCTAACAATTTTTCAAGTTGAAATAAATTTACTGCAGTTCTTAGTAAACATCAAGAAAAAGATAGGAAAAAAATTACACAAAAATTTTTTTTTTAAATTTTTTTTTTAAAGTACATAAAAAAAATTTGTATGAAAACTTCTTTCTTCAAGCTTTTTCTTTTTATCTCTATTCATTATTTTAGATCATGCTTGGATGATCATGTGTCAATTTCCATTATCTAACAAACAACGAGCAAAATTGCAATCGAAAAAAATAATGAAAAATGAAAATAAAATATAAAAAAAAGATTAGTAAAAAGGTACAATTCTAAATTAATGTACCGGTAATCTTTTGTAAAAGAATGAAATCAATATAATTTCATAGCTATTTCAATTGAATAAAGAATTTTTTTTTTAAATTCAATCGTTAATTATTAAATTTTAAATGAAAAAAAAAAAATTATAAAAAAAAAGTTCATATTTTCTCTGTAAATAAACCAAGAAAAGAAATTTTTAAAAAATGTTTGCATTAATTAAAATTTTTTCATTTTTTCTCATCAACAAGTTGAAAGTTCAAAAATTAATTAAAAACTTATTTTTAAAAGGGAAGAAACACCAGTGTAATCAGCAAGTCCCAATGATAAAAAGGCTAAAAACTAAAGCGTAGCAGTCAAGCACAACTATTAAAGTAAAATTTTCGTGGGCTTTGAAACAAGACTTGTGACGAAGCAAATTGCACTTAAATTTTCTACATTTACGTACCCATATAGTTAAAAAATACATTACAATTATATTTCAATGTACCCTATCTACAATGTATTTTAAAATTCATTCAGTTTCACAATACACTTGAGATTGTATTTTACTACATTGCTACATTTACTACATTACTACATTTTGTAAAATTATTATGAAATTTATGCCACACTATTATTATTTGAGAAATATAAAAGCATTGTTAAAATACTCTGTACATTATGGAATGCATTATTTAATATACTTGAATTCTGCAAAATGCTATACATTTTGGAATACATTAAGTGAACAAATTTAAAACTATATTTTTGTAAAATATATTTTTAAACCACTAAAGATGAATCCAAATTCACATTTTCAATCTAAAATGAGCGCTGCATCAATATACACAATTATTAATTAAATTCAGTAAATAAAATCAAACACGCAATCTAATCTCGAGTTGCTTAACTCCACTAGCTATTTACATTCTAGAGTGGACCGAGTCCGTTTCCATTGCACCATAAACAAACACAACACGAACTGCAAACATCAAGTCGTGTATCAGATGAGAAGAAAAAGAGTTTGAGATAAATGTAAGGCAAGTCATTGAATGATTTCAATGCAAATAAGAGCTTTTCGCACGATACGCATACTGTGGCCTAACATTTAACCCCTACTGGGCACTTAAGCCGTCTTATCGCTCAGCACAGCTTTATGTGTTTGCTCGACGTCCAGGCTCCTTCCACACAAAGACTTTACAGTCCTTGAAAATGGCAACGAAAGTACAGGATATTTTTCTAAACTTTCACATCCAAACAAAACAAAGAAGAAAAGAAAAAAAAATCAATCAAATTTTTAAATTTTTAATTACGTTTTCTCGCATGTCAGCTTTCCTGTTCCGCATCTTGATGCTAATTGCAAATGACAAAGTTGACAAACGTAAAAAAAAAAAAAAAGTTGAATATCTACGCATTAAAATGTGCTTGCGTCTCTTTTTCAATACTGTGAGATGATGGCAAAACATGCGGAAAGTATAAACATTAATTTCGCAATCACTCAGAAAACTAACCAAAGCAAGCTACTTGACAGCACTTCAAATTACACCAAACATTACTTACACTAGAAAAGTGGAGGGCACTAGCCGTTATCATCACATCAGCCAAACCTAATCGTGTTATTTAAGTCGTTTGTAGTGGATGGACGTAGAAATGCAATTGGAATGCATGCCAACAACATCACACATCTTGAATCATGAATGTCAATCTAATCAGCCATGACGGTTTTATCGATTTGCCCAACTTGCCGATTTGGGAGTCCTGTCAGTGCCCTTTTTTTCCCTCGTCAAATATCCTTGTCTACGGGCAAATCTCGTAGCCACTGAATCAATATTTTGCGGAAAAAATGGAAAGACCAAACAAAAGGAACAACCAAAATCTAATGTGCATCAATGATGTTCCATTTAATTTTTCATTTGCTTTTAGTCAAACAAACTGACAACTTCACTGTTTTTTCCAGCTTAAAGTGAACCCACAAACACAAAATCCCAGCGGCTTTGCTTTGCTCTCATTTCGGTATTTTTGTTGTTTATTTATCCACTTCAAACTTATTCATTCTGTTTGATCTTAACAAAATGCAAAAACTAAAAATATTTATTTTATCTTACATTTTTTTTTACATACGCTCCAAAAAAGTGTTTTGTTGACCTACAACTTAGTATACAAATTTAAAATTCATAAAACTAACATTAAAACATTTTTATAGCCGAGCGAATTAATTTTGGGATGAAAACAAGCAAACAAGACTCCCATAGAAACCCTCAAAGCAAATTAAATCTATCTGGCTTCGGCATTATTGCACTTATATATCATCCTGACGTCCAAAATTAGCTTCCAGTCCGGACAACCGTCCAGATGAATGAACTGCACAGTTATCACACTCACACTTATCATCACTTCTTCTACTAGTCAGCATCTTTTCTAGCAAATGGCTTACATATGCCGCCTATGGCAGCATCTGCTGCCATCTGTCACATATTGGGTGTTGAGCTCATGAGTCGCGCACACCCACCCACCCACACATGCACCTACACCAGCAATCCCATGTCATTGATTACTTCCAACTTATAAACTGTTACACCAAGAGAATCGTGTAATTACTTCAACATAAAAAAAGGATAAAAAAAAATCTTTCTTGGAAACTTAAAGATATAACATCTTAAAAAGTGCCATTTTCAGCAGCAATAAAATTCACATACAACTTCCTACTGGAAAAACTACGGAAACATAAAAATCCAACACACATTTCTCTAGGGCTAAGTACAAAACCCAATAGCAAAAAATAAAGTTTTTTACTAGAGACGTTCACTCGCCACAAACGATGAGGCAAAATCAAAGTTGGAATAAAAATGGGAGTCTCCCACTGAGTCCTGTACCCGTTTATCACGACAGTCTACTCCCTCCCCCAATAGGCAAAAGCAACGTAAATCAAACGCCATGTTGTATAACCTTGCTTTCCTATGCTTCAGTGGTGAAGCCATAAAACAGATGAAAACAAACGTACACATAACTAAAACACATATTGCGTGAATTTCGAGCATTTCAATCCGTTGTTGCTGTAATGGTTCTCTAGTAATTAGTAACTCATATTTCGTGACTGCGAAAGAAAGCAAAAGTGATCGGTGGTTGAGATTAAATAGCTTAATGTCCTTCACCTAAAATAAAAAAAAACAACTACAATGTTTATTTAGTATTTCACTCCCATTTATTAAAACAAATCTGTTTGTCTGCGTCCCGAGTGTCAAACTGTGACAGTGATTGGACGCCATCCGGACTTAAGACTGTGTCTTTTGTTTATGGCGTTTTATTCAGTGTCTAAGGTCAGTGTCTCATGACTTTTCCCACTGCTTGCGCTATATTGCTACGACGCATCTGCGACCAAACACCGCATGAACGACACGGTCGGTTTGTCATTCTTCGTGTTGGGTCAGAGACTTAGCCCATGTGTCGCGCACGGTACAGGGAATGGCTAAACAGCCCAAACATCACGTAGTGAACAAGAGTAGAAGAGAACCAAGACGCTTGACTTCTGGTGGTCCTATCTGGACCCTTTTATAATCCACTCTTGCACCGTTCTGCATGCACCTCTCCCATTGGTTCTTAAAGGTTACTTCCGGAACCAACAACTACTCCTGGAATGTTGGAGCTGGACTAAGCGGGCCCTTTTGAAACTGTGTTGTCCGTGACCGGAAACCAGTAATAACACTTGAATTTGTTTGGCTCTCAGCGATCACCGGACTGCGTTAATCAATCAAAATGTCGGAAAAGCCCCTTTTGCTGCCGATGTTCATAAATTACTTGCCAATACAATTCAGAAAGGGGTCCATATTTCAGAAAAAATGCCAAATGTAATCCATATTTAAGAAAAATTTCAAAATGGCACCCATATTTGAAGAAAGTTTCAAAACAATGTCCATATTTCAGAAAATTTTTAAAATAGCGTCCATATTTGAGAAAATTTTCAAAATGGTGTCCATATTTGAGAAAATTTTCAAAATGGTGTCCATATTTGAGAAAATTTTCAAATGCCATTTACATTTAAATACAAAATTCAAAACAAAATCAATATTAGAATATAAAATCTATAAATTAGAAAGAAAATACAAATTGG